>JABFTP020000107.1:0-178797 GCA_013387265.2 Cryptolaemus montrouzieri | reverse complement strand
CTGGTTCTGTCTAGCTTTGAACCCCTGAGCTGCCTTTCAACAAGAGCACAGACAGCTACGTTTATGACAGAGGGAGCAATACCCGGATAAGCCACTTAGATGACCTCAAACTATATACAGGTACAGTAGATCAAATGAAGGGGCAGCTGGAAACTGTGGCAGCCTTTAGCGAGGGTGTTCGCATGCTACTCGGAGTAGAAAAATGCGCGACGGTTTGTGTCACGAGAGGCAAGATGGTTGATATTGGGCCTAGAATTCAGCTCTTCAATGAGGAAATGTTCCCTGCACTTAGACCCCAGGAAACCTACAAATACCTGGGCATACAGCAAGCCTTGGACTTCAAAACTTCAGAAGTCAGAGAGGCATTCAAAAAGAAGTTGTTCGGACGAATCAAACTTGTACTCCAGTCGAAACTGAATTCCAAGGCAATGGCGACAGCCCTTATCACCTGGGCATTCCTGAGCATAACCTACTTGTTCGGAGTTGTTACATTGGTCAACGACTGAGCTTGTATATATATATATATATATATATATATATATATATATATATATATATATATATATATATATATATATAGCTGTTCAGAGAGTTACACTACCTAGACATCTTGGAGATCGTGGATTAACTGATTTGAATAATCTTCATAGTAAACAGATTTTTCATCTACGTTCCCATTTTCATGATAAACAGAGAACGTCTAAATTACATGATATTGTTGTTGCTTCAGATTATAATCTTACACCTCTGAACTTGACAATGCAAAAGGTAGATTTTGATATATTTGATGATAATTCTAAAAGAGAAAGTTGGATGCAGAAGGAATTACACGGAAAGCACTCTAAAGAATTGAAAAATGATTATATTGATGAAATCGAATAAATGGTTAGTTTCTGGAGAATTGTTTGCTGAAACAGAAGGCTTGGCAATTGCGATCCAGGATCAGGTTGGAATTATAGAAAACACATCATCAAACAAAATATAGATGATTCTTGCCGTAGTTGTTTCTGTTCTTCAGAAACAGTTTTTCATATATTATCATCTTGCTCAGTCCTTGCTTCAACAGATTATTTAGAAAGGCATAATGCCGTCGCTAATATTATTCATTTCAATCTAGGAATCAAACATAACCTAATTCCCAAAAGAAAAAATTTTACAAATATGAACCTGAGATTATTTGTGAAATGACAAATATAAACTATATTTTGATAAAACAATTCTTTGCAACAGAGCTATAAAACACAATAGACCAGATATCATTCTTACCGATAAGCAGAATCAAATAACATATATAATTGATATTGCTATACCCGACACACATAACATACAAAATAAATACAATGAAAAAATTTCTAAATATATGATGCTTGGCGACGAGATTAAAATTTGTGGAAAATGAAAAAATTTTTATTCTACCGATTATTATTTCCACAACAGGTGTTATTCCTAGTAATCTTCACAAAAGTATTGAGATTTTGGGTCTGAAGAAAACTTTGTTTGAACAATTACAAAAGATAACAGTCATCAAATCTTGTAATATTCTTTGTAGGTTTCTTTCCGAAAAAATAATAAGGTAGAGTCATAGGTTTTCTTTTAGTTTATACTGCTCCGAATCTCATTTCATATTTTATTTATTTGTTTATATAAATGTAATATTATTTACTGACAATTTTGTCATATTGATATTCAGAGCAGTATTCTATTCGATCGTTCACCACTTCACACAAAGGAAACTATTAATGAGTAACATTCAGTGTTGCTTGACTAAGGTCCGTACACTGGATTTTTCCGGGGAGAAAGCCTCTGACACTACTCGTTGGTACATTGATATCATTGTCTGATGATGCTATAGTATGTATATATTCTGGTAGATTTATATATTCTCATAACATTTAACGTTATCCTAATATATAATTATTCCAGGATATGTTTTGATTATAATCATTGCCTGGCAATGGTATTAATTACCGGGTGGTGGATTTATATTTTACATGAAATCAGTTTGATTGCATGAACAGATATATGGGCAACTCGTCGGGGTAAAACCCTATATATATATATATATATATATATATATATATATATATATATATATATATATATATATATATATATATATATATATATATATATATATATATATATATATATATATATATATAGTAATTATTGGGAAAGCAGCAATTAGAAAATGAAAACTCTTCTTTCTTCTACTCAAGCTTTCCACTTTAATTGGGTCTTCTTCAGGAGTGCTACAAAATATGGCAATTATGATTAGGTTGACATTGAAAAAATAGTAAAGTACTCACAGGAATTGAGGTTCGTATTCTAAGATTAATAACTAGCATTTTTGTGATGAGTATCTACACATTAAATTGCTCTCATTTAGCCAAAAATCTCTATTCGGACTATGCACGTGTAGTCGTTTTGACAATCGGAAATTTTTCTCTGACAAGTGCCATGTCTGTCAGCCATGACATCTGTCATCAAAAGTGATTATTATTATTAGTTACTTCTTCTTTTACATTTAAAGCTCCCTTCCTGAAATATCAGTAGTAGTAGGATTTTGTTAGTTTTTATAACGTTTTAAGTGATTTTGACGTATGTAGTTTTTCTTTTACCTTATGTTTTCTTGAATTAACGTAAATGGGACCTTCTGTTCCTTTTCGAATTCAAATATGACTGTAATAGTACCTAGCGTTCATCAATTAATGACTCACCTTGGTATGTTGGTAGCTCTGTGAAAGTTCTGTGCACGGTAACTACTCAGTAGATCATTTGTAACTAATCCATCACTTTTGATGACAGATGTCATGGGTGACAGACATGGCACTCGTCAGAGAAAAATTTCCGGATGTCAAAACGACTACACGTACATAGTCCGAATAGAGATTTTTGGCTAAATGAGAGGAATTTAATGTGTAGATACTCATCACAAAAATGCTAGTTAATAACCTTTGAATGCCAACCTCAATTTCTGTGGGTACTCTACTATTTTTTCAATGTCAACCTAATCATAATTGGCTATATTTGTAGCACTCCTGAAGAAGACTTAATTAAAGTTGAAAGCTTGAGAAGAAAAAGAGTCTTTCATTTTCTAATTGTTGCTATCCCAATAAAATTAAGTTACTCCAACAAGTCAGCAAAGACTTCCTCTTAATAAATAAATAAATAAATATATATATATATATATATATATATATATATATATATATATATATATATATATATATATATATATATATATATATATATATATATATATATATATATATATATATATATATGATATGTTTTATTACTCCATATGTTTTGATTATAATCATTGCTGGCAATGGTATTAATTACTGGGTGGTGGATTTATATTTTTTCATGAAATCAGTTTGATTGCATGAACAGATATATGGGCAACTCGTCGGGTAAAACCTCTATATATATATATATATATATATATATATATATATATATATATATATATTCACTCAAATCGATTTTTTTTATATATTAATTCTTATTTTGTCAGCTAGGTATGAATCAACTATAATCCCATTTAAATTACCATTCTGTATTGTCTACGTATTTTTACAGTTGAAGTTGAAATATGAATTCAGTTCTTGTATCAAGAAACCAATAAAATTTTGTTCGTTAGTGTTATTATCAGAGACGCGCAATGAAATTAATATTAACGGATTACTCATAGAACTGCTCGTCAATATTCGGGATATTTGTATTTGATTGAACACAATATGTCCGATTATATTGCATTCTAGCACACTTCTTCGAAATTCCCTTCGAGCACGGTTATCATTTGAATCTGCATAAATCGACCATTTCATGTTGGTTTCTTCCTGCTTCGTCTCGGAAAATCTGCTTCTGTATTCCATCCTCGTGACTTCGGCTATACTAAATCTGGTCGGAACGTGTTTCGCTACAATTTTCCCATTTTTGCAGATAAGGATTGTTTTCTGCCCAGGTGATATACGCGCTGCCCTTCCTGACTATGATATCTGACTTTTTCATTCAGAAAAACCTGGGTTGCGACTTCTATTGTCCGCGAAAATGTTTATTACTGGATGGAAAGGTCCATTGTTTCTCGAAACGTTTTTGTTTTCGTTAGAAATGGAAGGAACAATATAGGGAATTTCAGCGGAATATGTCGAAAATTCAGCAAGCAAATACAAACAATTCATTGTCGTTTGGCTTTTATTGAAATACGGTGATGATAAATGTGACCTGCCTTTCGAGAAATAACAATTTTGACCTAAAAACTCTTGACAATAAACTCTTTATTTGCTGCTCCATGCTTAACCCTTTTCTATGAAATTCATGTTTCAATGAAAAAATTACAATTTCAAGAGAAGAAACTTCGAAATTTCTTCAAATTAACCTCATCAAATTTATACAGTATAAGCTAGGGGTGCTCAAAAGTGGACTGCTGGCGATCTACCTCAATATTTTTGGACTACTTACGATCGACTCTGAGCAGGTGAAAATATGTGTGATGTAGAGTTGTCGTACATACACGATACACCCTACCTACCTACCTAGGTAGGGTGTACCGTAGCATATATGGATATTAGCTTTTCACACAATATACATTATTTTAATCAAGGTTTGGGTTAGGTTTAGTTAGGTTCTTCTCTATAATATCAAATTGCGAGTTTATTGGTTGTAACAAAACAAAAGAGTTAGATATGATGTTAAACTTAACTAAGGAGTGACTTTGGATGTTGAAGCGTGGCACTGCAAATCTTCAGCATACTTTTCATAAGATGGTACATAACCAATTAGTGCTAATCGCAAGTATGATGACATATGATCGTCAGTTAGTCGATTGCAATATTTCGACATAATTATCTTCATTTCAGAAAATGCAGACTCGCACAAGTAAGTTGACCCAATCATGCCGTCAGTTGAAGGGCGATTCGCCTTAGATTCGGATGTTCATCTTCAGATATAAAACATCAATAATTTGTATCAGATGCTGTAGCTTTGAGATTTATATCTGATATAATCTGCACCAACTCATTCTCAACAGAACATGAGTTCATATTAAACTGACTCAAAGGATAACTCATAAATGATGCTATATCTACCAATTTACTGCAATCATAGAAAGGCATTTCGAATTGTCCCAAAATATTTGATGATTCAGCCTCATACGTATCATAGTTCAACTGAGGAATCCTTGCTTTCAAAGACGGAAAATGTTTCGGATCCTTTTATTTCAGTTGATTTCAGTTTACTGCGCTAATCATCTCAATAATAGTTTTTCCTTCACCTTGAGCTTCAAGTTAATGGTGTTTAAGTGCATTGTGATGTCAGTCAAAAATGCCAAATCAGTCAGCCATTTTTTGTTTTTCAACATCTGAGTGTCATCACCTCTTTCGTCTAGAAAAGCTGTTGTTTCGGGCAATAATTCTGGAAATTTTTCTAGGAATTTTCCGCGACTCAACCACCTGAAGTCCATGTGAAGAACTAAATCAGTGTGTTCAGCTGACTCCCTATCTTCCAACTGCAACTTAAAGAGCCGCTGTTGTAAGCTACGTGCACTGATTTATTTCAACATTTTTGTTGCAATGTCCATAATTTCCTCAGCGTTTAAAACTTTGGAACACAAAACTTGTTGTATAATGCAATGGAATGAAAAAATGAAGGGAAATCTTCATTAGCTCGACACAATGCTACAAAATCGTTTTTGTTTCCAGTCATTGCTGGTGCTCCATCAGTTGTAATGCACACTAATTTAATAAATAATAATAATAAATTTATTTCCCTCCAGAGGAATGATTGTCAAAAAAATTCTACCTTAGCCAACATTGAATTCCATCCGAATAAAAATACACAGCATCATATCGGTGGATTCGTCGAACTGTAAAGAAAAGTATGTACATTTCACAATATCACGTTTTAGTTTATCTGCCATGTCCTGACCCATGACTTCAATACGCCTTATGACATTCGGACGAGGTAACTGAAGTTCTCTAATAGCAGACATGATTTTTGTTTCATTTTTTAAATGTCCAAATAAAGTCTCACCCGCTTCAATAAATGCTTCACAACCGATCCATCTTCGAATGGTTTCGCCAATATATGACAGATTTCAGTTTTTTTTATAAAAAACTAAAAATGCAGCAGATGCGACGCTGCTTTATAATCATTTCATGTATTCAGTGTTTGAAATCAGTTAGTTGGCACTTTGTTTCTGTTGTAAGCAAAAATAAAAGATTCAAGTTTTGTGATTCGACCATGGAAAGACGACATTTGACTAGAGAAGAGATGTTAAGAGCTGTTGGCATGCTCCAAGCTGGGAGCTCACAACGGGAAGTATCCAGGGTTCTGGGAAGTAGCCCAAGTGTCATAAACCGTTTATGGTCGCGTTTCAATGAAACAGGTAGCGTAGAAGAACGCCATACAGGTCGTTACAGGATTACTAACTTCGCCCAAGACCGATTTTTGGTTTTACAAGCCAGAAGAGATCGTACTACCATAGCATCTCAATTAGCTCAAGAGCTATCACGAGTTCATAATGTACAAATTTCCGACCAAACTGTGAGAAATCGACTGCACGAAGGTCAACTCCACTCTAAACGTCCTTTAAGAGTTCCACAACTGATCCATGGAAGTCGCGCTGCTCGTTTAGCTTGGTGCCAAGAACACGTAAACTGGGATCAAGAGAGGTTGACCACAGTTCTCTTCAGTGATGAATCTAGATTTAGTTATTATCCCAATTCGGGAAGAATTCGAATATGGAGGGAACCTGGAAAGCAAAACCGTCTCCAGCATGCTCGAGAAGTTGTTAGACAGGGAGGCGGATTATTGATGTTTCGGGGAGGTATACGCCATGGTGGAAGAACTGACCTCGTTTTCATACAGAACAACCTCATGGGAAATTCTTACGGAAATGAGATAGTTTTACCTGTAGTGGTACCGTATCTCCAAAATCCACTCTTCCAACAACATAATACCCCTCCTCATCGTGCAAGGGTTGTCTTGAACGTTCTCGAAGAGAATGATATCGATCTTCTACCGTGGCCATCCTACTCCCCAGATCTGAATCCCATCGAGCATGTGTGGGACACCCTAAAAAGAAATCTCCTGCGTCAAAACGTCTTCTATCATGAACAGGGTACTAAAAAATATAAGTGCTTCCATATCGTTTCGAAAATATTAGTTCAGGATTTTGTTTTGTCTCTTAACGAATTTCGTCATTTTCAAATTACAAAATTTTTTTTATAATAGGTGCTTTGGAGAGGTCGAATATTATTTCGTTTTCTTGAGAAAACATTATATACAATACATCCTAGCAACCTTTTTTGAGGTGTTTACTATACTTTAGGCATAGTAGTAATAATTTCTATTTTACTTCTTCATTAGTCCATTTGATGACGAGTTTACAAAGGAAACCAAATCCTCTTCATTAATACATATGTATATACTAGTTTCGCGAATAAAAAAATCTCTATCCGCGAATATAGGAATTGGGTCGCATTTTTTCTGCGCGAATAGTGAAAAAGTAAGAAGCGCGAATAAAGATCTTTTATTTTACGTTTATTTTATAGTTTTAAGTTTGCACTTCTATCGAAAGTTCCCAATACCCCTTTGTTACAATGTTTACACTCCTATTACAGTGTTCAACATGTAACAGTTGTAAAAGGTTTTCAAACTCAGCTAACTAGTTAACAAAAATAGCTCAATTAATTCAGTGAAAATTGGAAAATTCTAATTAACTTTAAACAATTCAAATATTTTTCTGTTTTCCCAGCAATAAAAATGATCATTTCATTGCATTGTCTGATGGCGTAGAGCATCGTCGCGGAGTAAACAACAATAATAAATTTGCTCGGAGAGGCAATTAGAGTGGAAAGCAACCTGCTCCTGAACGTAGTCGGCGACTGTCTAATCCACAGAGCTAATTGCAATTTCGACATTTGATTAATCTCCCATTAGATTCAATAACATTTCCAGTCAGGAATTCGTGTTGTTGAATTTCCATTATCATGTGCATTATATATTATTCATAACAAGATTACTGTTGTACTTTGCACAAATTGTTTTAGAAGATTAGAATGAACCATTTTTTCTTCAACAGTTTATTTAACTTTCAGTTTGAAGTTTGAAGTACAGTAAAAGGTCCTGATTCGTTAAAAAAATGAGACCCAATTTATATATATTATATTCACAGTTGAAGATTTATTTATTCGCGGATCTAGTCGGTAAATCATAAAGGTAGTTCAAGATCTAATGGCACATGCGTCACAAATTTCACATTCGTGAAATTCGGTATTTCTAAAAACGTCTGTTCGCCACTAACGCAGAGAGCGCGAAGCGGAATAATAATACAGGGCTGGACTCACTCAACCGATAGCATCGATAATTGCGCTTTTCGAATAAATTGCTTACCGTGGCGATAATAATCGTTTTTAACACAATTCAAAGGTAGATATTCAGTGGACTTGATAATTTCACCTTTCTATTAAAGTATGATTCAAAAACAAGTGCAGTCTAGGCATTCTGTCATTGAGTTTGATATTTTTCCCGGTTTCAAATCTTGAAATCAAAATTTCTCCAAACTGACTTGTAGTATATGTGATATAGGTTTTCTTCTTCTCATGAAGTTTGATACTAACCTCATATAGGTATGCCCGTCTTTATTATTGAGGTAGACTTCATTTCCTGAATTATTTGCAATAAAATTTTTGTAATGCTAATGTTTTTTTGTTTTCATATCGGTAAATGATGAAATTTATCGAGGAGTGGTTGAAAAAATGTTCCTATATTGCCGGTCCTTTACAGAGTTGTATTTATCAACTGTTTGTATATATATATATATATATATATATATATATATTTCATTTCTATATTCTGCTGTTTTCGTTATTCATAATGTCGCTTTGAATATATATATATATATATATATATATATATATATATATATATATATATATATATATATATATATATATATATATATATATATATATATATATATATATATATATATATATATATATATATATATATATATATATATATATATATATATATATATATATGTTCAAAGAAAAATTCCCTAGTTGCTATATTTCAGAACAAAGCATTACGAATCAAAGACGGTATATTGAAAATAGAAACTTTATATCTGAATCAAAATTAAAATCAATCAAAAACAACATTCAACAAGAAGAACATTCAAATTCTGAAATTTCAGATGAAAACCCAGTCCCATTCATGAAAAGCATCGAAAATAAATCAGAAAATTCGTCTGAAAATATTGATAATGAAGATGTAGAAAAATTATTTCTCGATCAAATGAATTTATTTGAAAATATTGACCCAACTATAAGACCTAAACTTCCTAAAATTCATTATTCAAAGAAAGTTTTCGATTGTATAAGCTAAATGAGAATATTCTTCCAAAGCAACTTGTTAAAGTAATGAATATTTATACACTTCATCTGATTATATATTGTGCCGCTATTACAGTAGTTAAACATTGTGGATACAAATTAGAAAATTTTGATCTAATTATAATATCAAGAAAAACCTTCATGGCAAAAAAGATAGAAGGTAAAATTTCTTGTATCCGATGTGATTTAGGAAGATTGACTCAGTATTCCAAAGGTAAAACTTATGGCACATATTGGAAAAATATTCTCAAATATAAAACCCATGAAAATAATAAGATAAGTAATGGACAACTGATAGAATACATCGATACTTTAAAACAAAAACTTTCAGTATACTCCATTAGAATATAAAATAAATCCAGACAGAAAATTCCGAAACAAACTATTCAAAAATAATGAAAAACATTTTTACGTTATCTCAGGTTCAAATGAAAATATTTCTGGAAATGGAGTTCCTGAAATTGATATTCTAACTGATTATTGGTCTTCAATTTGGGCAGTGCCAAGGCAACACAATTCCAATGCAAGTTGGATTTTAAATGAAAGGTCTCGATTTTCTAGAATAGAATGCATGCAATTTGAAAAATTTTCAAACGAAGATATATCAGTTATTAAACACACAAAAAATGGGAAATCTCCAGGTGTTGATGGTATTTATAATCAACTTTTGGTTCAAAAAATTCTCATGCGTTCATGAAAAATTGGCTGAATATTTTTCATTTATAATAAAGAACCCCTCAGCTACTCCTTTATTTTTCACACAAGGAATTACTTATTCAAAACCGAAAAGTGCTAATACTATTGATCTGTCTCAATATAGACCAATTACTTGCCTTCCAACAATATAAAAAATTCTAACTGCATGTATTACCCAAAAAATTTATGCACATTTGAAGAATTATAATGTAGGATGTAGAAAAAAACACCTTGGTACTGAAGAGCAACTTGTAATTGATTCTGTTGCTTTGAATCAAGCTCAAACTAAGAAGAGAAATATTCATACAGCCTTCATTGATTACCAAAAGTCTTTTGATAGTTCTCCCCATTCATGGCTTCAAGAAATTTTGGAAATTTATAGAATTGATAAGACACTTCGCCTTTTTCTTGAATTTGCAATGAAAAATTGGAGAACCAATCTTCATTTAAATATTTCAAAACAATCGTTAAAATCCGAAGTAATTCCAATAAAAAGAGGCATTTTTCAAGGTGATTCTTCAAGTGCTCTTTGGTTTTGTCTTTGATTTAATCCATTATCTCATGGATTAAATGCGACTAGTTTCGGCTTCAAAAGAAAGAGTCTATCAACTGAATTCAAATTAAGTCACTTAATTTATTTAGATGATATTAAATTATATGCCGGACCCAGATCTCATTCGAAAAGTCTACTTGACATTACTTTCAACTATTCCAATGATATTCATATGAAATTTGGGCTTCCAAAATGAAAAAATCTTTCTATTGAAAAGGGAAAGATCACCTCTGATTATTTGAAGATTTCCAATATCGAAATCGAGCCAATGCATCAAGGAGATACATATAAATATCTTGGATTTGGTCAAGAGAAGACAATTAACCATAGTAGCACTAAAGAAAATATTAGAAGTTCATATTACAAAAGACTTAGAATTACCATCAAGAATCATTTAACTAGTAAAAACCTTTTCAGAGCTATCAACTTCTATGCCGTTCCTATTCTTACATCTTCTTTTGGAATTATTGAATGGTCAAAAAACTGATCTAAATGAATTACAATGTCAAACGAGGAAAATGCTTTGTAAATATCATAAGCACCACCCAAAGTCAGCTGTTCAGAGAGTTACACTACCAGACATCTTGGAAGTCGTGGATTAACTGATTTGAATAATCTTCATAGTAAACAGATTTTTCATCTACGCTCCCATTTTCATGATAAACAGAGAACGTCTAAATTACATGATATTGTTGTTGCTTCAGATTATAATCTTACACCTCTGAACTTGACAATGCGAAAGGTAGATTTTGATATATTTGATGATAATTCTAAAAGAGAAAGTTGCATACAGAAGGAATTACACGGAAAGCACCCTAAAGAATTGAAAAATGATTATATTGATGAAATCGCATCAAATAAATGGTTAGTTTCTGGAGAATTATTTGCTGAAACAGAAGGCTTGGCAATTACGATCCAGGATCAGGTTGTTTTCACGAGGAATTATAGAAAACACATCATCAAACAAAATATAGATGATTCTTGCCGTAGATGTTTCTGTTCTTCAGAAACAGTTTTTCATATATTATCATCTTGCTCAGTCCTTGCTTCAACAGATTATTTAGAAAGACATAATGCCGTCGCTAATATCAATCATTTTAATCTAGGAATCAAACATAACCTAATTCCCAAAAGAAAAATTTTACAAATATGAACCTGAGATTATTTGTGAAAATGACAAATATAAACTTTATTTTGATAAAACAATTCTTTGCAACAGAGCTGTAAAACACAATAGACCAGATATCATTCTTAATGATAAACAGAATCAAATATGTGTAATATTGTATCTGAAATTATTCATTGCGTGTATTCATGTTCATACAGATATTTTGTGAGTATATTACTTTGATTTGAAATATTAAAAAAAACTAAACAATCACCACAGGTATATAAACCTTTGTGAGTACCTATTGGATCTTTATTGTGTGGAAAATTCGATGTTATTTTATAAACCAGAATTAAATTGAGACGGAAAGTGATTGAACAATAGGTTGTAATCATATGCAATAAAGATATATTATTATTATTATCAAACAAACAGAACGAAATCATAACAAAATAAATTCTTCTTCACACCATTTTAAAACATTTACTTAAGTAATGGGATACAGACACAGTACTACTTTTACTTATACTTAGATATTTTAAAAATATGCAGATATTTCTAAACAAATACCTAGGGAACATCGTTTCAAAATCAAAATGATACCTAGGTCTAGGTGCAATAGAAAATTAAAGATAGCTATTGTAGTAGCGATATTTTCCTCGATTTTGCTGTTGCAAACTCATTAATTACATCGCTAAAATTTATACCGTTTTGCTCAATTGCTAATATTGTTAGCCCAGACAATCTTTCTTGAATCATTGTCGATCTTAAATAATTTTTAATGATTTTTAACTTCGAAAAAGATCGCTCGCCAGAAGTTACAGATACAGGCAATGTCATAAGAATTCTTAGTGAAATGCTTACGTTTGGAAAGGTGAAGATTAAATTGTTTTCAAATATATATTGTAAAATACTTAATACAAATACCTCCACTTGTTGCAGGACCTGATGTTACAGTTGAAATTTCAGATGGTCCATTCACGGTTATTGATATTACGGATTTAGAATCTTGAGATTAGGACGATTCGGTCGCACCAACATCTATAGTCTCCGTGGAAACTCGATTGTTTTGCAAGAAATGCTTCAAAGATCCAACAATTTTTTTGCTTTCTTGTATTCTCAGTTTCTTTTCCTCGCGAAATTAGGAATTAACTTCTAAAGTAACCACAATAATAAGCACCATGAGGGTAGGGTAGGAAATATTCTTAAAAAGTAACTAAGTAGCCAATAGTTTTTAACCCTTAATAGGGCAGATTATTATTAAGTAAGATATGTTTGAATTGTGGAGGCCGTTGCTTGATGTAGATCCATGATATAAATGAGATAAAAAACACAAGGTTTAACTTTAATCCACACTTTATTTGAAAAAATTCGACGACGTTTCGCTGACACAGCAGCTTTATCAAGAATGACAAACAGAATGAAGAGTATGGTATTATAAACACATCGTAGAACAAGTTGGATGAATAACAGGAAAATCCACACCGAGTCATTGTACAGTTAGTATGAAAGGTAATAAAAACGAATTAAACAAGTTAATTAGGGGTGAGTAATTCAAATCTACCTGTTCATTCAAAAGCTTGTCCGAATGTTTGTATCTATTTATTTCTAATGCTTCTAGGAGATCTAATTTTGAACTTTTTGATTTTATCTGTAATATGTCAAAGTTTTTATTGAATGAATGGTTTTCTTTTATTAGGTTCTATTTTTCATTCTTGATAAAGCTGCTGTGTCAGCGAAACGTCGTCGAATTTTTCAAATAAAGTGTAGATTAAAGTTAAACCTTGTGTTTTTATCTCATTTATATCATGGATTTACATCAAGTAACGGCCTCCACAATTCAAAAAAAAGAATCAAATAACATATATAATTGGTATTGCTATACCCGACACACATAATATATAAAATAAATACAATGAAAAAATTTCTAAATATTTGATGCTTGGCGACGAGATTAAAAAATGTGGAAAATGAAAAAAATTTTATTCTACCGATTATTATTTCCACAACGGGTGTTATTCCTAGAAATGTTCACAAAAGTATTGAGATTTTTGGTCTGAAGAAAATTTGTTTGAACAGTTACAAAAGATAACAGTCATCAAATCATGTAATATTCTTCGTAGGTTTCTTTCCGAAAAAAATAATGAGGTAGAGTCATAGGTTTTCTCTTTAGTTTATACTGCTCAGAATCTCATTTCATATTTTATTTATTAGTTTATATAAATGTAATATAATTAACTGACAATTTTGTCATATTTATATTCAAACAGTATTCTATTCGATCGTTCACCACTTCACATATATAACTATTAATAATATATATATAAGATCATTACATGGATTTTCAGGAGAAAACCTATATACATTGATATATTCTATAGTTTGTATATATATATATATATATATATATATATTATATATTGGTATATAACCGGTGATATATGAAATCAGTATATGATATATATATATATATATATATATATATATATATATATATATATATATATATATATATATATATATATATATATATATATATATATATATATATATATATATATATATATATATATATATATATATATACTATATATCTGTTCATGCAATCAAACTGATTTCATGAAAAAATATAAATCCACCATATCGGTCATTAATACTATTGCTAGCAATGATTATAATCAAAACATATCCTGAAATAATTATATATTAGGATAACGTTAAATGTTATGAGAATATATCAATCTACCAGAATATATACAAACTATAGAATCATCAGACAATGATATCAATGTACCAACGAGTAGTGTCAGAGGCTTTCTCCCCGGAAAAATCCAGTGTACGGACCTTAGTCAAGTAACACTGAATGTTACTCATTAATAGTTTCCTTTGTGTGAAGTGGTGAACGATCGAATAGAAATTTACAATAAATGCTTATACCTATAATTTTGGTGTGTATCAGAAAGAACACAAGTATGAGCTCAGGAAATGTAACAGGGGAACCATACTATCTCGTATATGATTCCATAACCGAGTGAAAAAACCTGAGGAAAAAACTCGTTTCCCTGTCGCTATTGCACTAGTTATAGCTTGTCTGTTTATGTTGTGTTAGTGGCGTGTGTACAGAAAGAGTACCAAAGATTTTTCTGCTAAGCAGCTTTAATTCTCATCTTGGACTCCATGATTTCCAGACGAAGACAAGGGTGAAAGGAAGGGGGTTTGGGACAGGAATCTGTAACAATGGAAAAGAAAATCAGCAGAAAAATATTTCAACAATCATACCTGACTTTTATATGTCTAAACATACTTGAATTTAAGAAAATATTTCACATAGCAAGCAAGGCCATAAAAAGGACTAATGAGATAATCAAAAAGTACATAATCTGCGATATTTCCTCTTCCACGGAGATGTTCTTTCGCCGCAATGTGAGTCTCCTGAAACATAATCTTTTCCTTGTTCTTGCTTGCCAATTTTGAAGTATAATCGCAAAACCCCTTCAATATTCAAAGTCAACAAAACAAATTATGATCTATAGATGTTCTAGAATCATTATGAACCCAATAATTTGGGTTGACATCTTCCATATATTATGTCTTCGTGGATCTTGTTCAATTTAAAGAAAAATTTGCTAAGAAATTTTGACAGTCGTTTTAAAACTATGACAAATATCATATATAATTTTGTATACACTTGTATATTTGTGTTACAGCATCAATAAACCCGATTTGATCTGATTTAATTTGATTTGAAAATGCGTTCAAATCTCAAGGTACCCCTCGTACAATCAATCCAGTGGAATAGAGTTCTAAAATGGGAATTTCGGACGAAATGGTTGAATTATCGGACGTTCGGTCGGACGTTTTAATTATTAAGAAACCATAAATATCCCGAAAGAAGCGGGCACTACGTCGAATTCGGTATCGACTTGCTGCAAGTCGTGTTCGGTTTCACCCCATAAAACTGATCAATACTTCGCGGGGATTAGTTGGCCCCTCTAGTTCTAGCACCGCTTCCATAACCCCTTTTCGATGCTTGGGTCTAACGTGCCGGAAAATGGCTTCTCTTGCACCAACGACACGAAAATGTCAGTATGGCCAAGTCGAAGGATTCGCGGAAAATCCTAGCGGGTCGTTAAATTGAGGCATTGAATATTAATCCTTACTAATACACTGTGAAAATAATGTTAATATTGAAATATCATTTTCCACAAATTGAAAATGCATTCTGCCAAAAATGTTCCGGGAATTGAAAATGTTGAAAAATCTACTTGAAACTATCGTCAAAATTTTTGTTGTAACTGAGTTGGCACATTTGTTTTCTATACTGACGCTATGTCTGAACGCAATCTGTCCTTTAGTTTGTTTACAGTGCTCGATTTCGTCAGTTCTCACAAGTGTGTTCTACGATTTCAAACATGGATAAAAATATCGAACAAAGAATTTGTCTCAAATGTTGTATTACAAATGAAATTTCGTGTTCCGAATCGCTGAAAATGTTACAGAAGGCTTTGGATGAAAAATACGTACTTATGAGTGGTACAATAAATTCAACAGTGGCCGAGATCACGTGGAAGATTTGCCTCGCTCTGGTCGGCCATCAACTAAAGTTAAAATCGATAAAATGAAGGAAATGGTAAATAATAAAAAACAAGTACTGTGTTTTGAAGAATTTTACTTAATAATTGCGATTCGTAACGCGTTTCACTACGCCGTAGCTTCTTCAGATGAATGAATGTACAGAAAATAAGAATGAGAATATAAATATAAATGTTCTTGAGTAATTAAAAGCTTATTGGGTTGCTTCTTCTTAAGTGGTTATTTATGACAGGTATATCCAATAAAATTAAGGAATAGATTGCTGCCGAAGAGATTCAATAGAGGTGAAGGGCTTAAATCGACTTGTTCATTGATGAGTCTTTGTATTTATTGATTTCTAAAGTTTCCAAAGATCTACCTTCCAATATTTATTATCTGTATGCAAAATTTCAAACTGTGGGTCGAAAGGTGATTATTTCCTAAGAATCATTCGCGTAATTTGAATCTGATATTTTATTTGAAAACTGCGTTTATGTTTCGATATTCTAATATTGAAATTTCCTGTTCTACCAATGTTAGAAATTATGACAGTCATTGCCATTTAATCTATAAACACTGATGTATTGTTTCACCTGGTTTGGTTTTATTTTATATATTTTCCTAAATTATTATTATTTTGGAGCTATTGAAATTTTTTCTTTAATCAAGAATAGTTTTCATTCATCCCATTATCAAATATTATTTATTAGTTAGAAAGGTTAAGGTGTTGATTTTTGAATTAAATTTGATTAAACAAATAGCGAAAAGAATGGTTAAATCCAAACTAATAAATAATATTTTAAATAAAAACAAAGTAGAATCGCATTGAATGAAGTTTACCCTGTCGATAAATTGAAACAAAAATTCAACACCTTAACCTACGTTGGCATTACAAGTGAGAAACTGAAATCATTCTGAGTAGCAATAATTTCAACATAGCTTTCCAAACTAATATCAATTTAGGCAAATATATGAAAATAATAAATCCAAATTAGGTAAAAACAATAAATCAGGTGTTTATAGATTGAATTGCAATGACTGTGATAATTTATACATTGGTAGAACACATAGAAATTTCATCATTAGAATATCTAACATAAACGCAGTTTTTCAAATAATAAATCAGATTCAAATTACGCGAATCATCTCTTAGAAAATAATCACTCTTTCGACCCACAGTTTGAAATTTTGCATACAGATAATAAATATTGAAGGTAGATTTTTGAAACTTTAGAAATCAATAAATACAAACACTCAGGTAGACTCATCAATGAACAAGTCCATTTAAACCTTTCACCTCTATCGAATCTCTTCGGGGAGCAATCTTTTCCTTAATTTTATTGGATATACTTGTCATAATACCCACTTAAGAAGAAGAAACCCAATAAGCTTTTAATTACTCAAGAATATTATATTTATGTTTTCATTCTTATTTTCTGTACATTCATTCGTCTGAAGAAGCTATGGTGTAGTGAAACGCGTTACGAATGGAAATTATTAAGTAAAATTCCTTGAAACACAGTACTTGTTTTTTATTATTGATAATGGAATTTTACGAAGTAAAAGCCTCCCAAATTCAAATGGTAAATAAAAATCTTCTTTGAAGTATGAGAGAGAGATGAGCAATGAACTTCCTTTGTCTCACAAATCTATTCGTAACATTCTATACTATTGTTTGAAGATTAAACGCTTTGCCGCTTGACTAGATCCAAAAGACTTGAATTTTCTTAAAAAATTGGATCGCGTGAATACATGCTAGAACGAGTTTATTCTGACCCAACATTCATAAAACGCATTGTAACTGGTGATGAGACATGGGTTTATGAGTTTAACGTGCAAACCAGTCAACAAGACTTTCAACTGAACCGAAACCGAAAAAACCAAGTAAAAATCAATCAAAACTCAAGGTATTGTTGACTGCCTCTCTGATTATCACGTTGTTGTCCACTCTGAATTCTTGCCAGAAGGTCAAACGGTAAATAAAGAATACAGGGTGTTACATAATAGTGTCACAACTTGAGGGGATAAATCTACGTGCAATTTTAAGAAAAAAAGTTCATAATAACATAGGCCCGCAAAAGCTTTGTGACGGAGCTACAGGGTGTTGAAATTTCCGGAAAAAATTAGTTTTTTCTCCAAAACTCCTGCAGTCTTTGAGATATTCAGCCAAAATTTGGAATGCAAACTATTTCTTACAGCCTCCATAATTACACGTTTTACATTTCAACTAGAATTTACAAGGTGTTTTCTTTTCTGTAGCCATGTCTTCTTTTGCTCTTTCAAACTTTTTTCAGTACGCCACTGATCAGCGTACAATCAAAAGCAATCCTGATCAAAATAATGACTAATAGGCTTTGATTTTTTCATTTATTTTGACACTTGCTAAAGTTGAACCAGTTTCTGCTCGAATTGTTTTTTAAATTAACGATTAGTTTTAAGATTTTTGAAGTTATTGCTGTAAGAAAAAATGGCTAATTTTACTAATGCCGAACTGGCTGCTATTCATTACATGTACGGTCCGGCTGACGGAAACAACAGAAGCAAGGCGATTATATCAGGTGCGCTTTTCAAATCGAGTAACACCAGACAGGCGAACATTTTGAAATATCCACAGAAGGTTGAGGGAAACTGGTACTTTTACTGCAGATAATCATTTAAAAGGTGCCACTCAACTATGGAAACTACAGATATTAAGGAAGTAGTTTTGAATTGTATTGATTTGAATCCTCACGTGAGTACAAGAAAAATTGGAAATCAGTTGAATATTCCCCATGTTCTAGTTTGGAGGATTCTCCACGACGTTTATTGTACCCGTTTTATACAGTGTGTTCCAACGAAAATTTGACCCCCCCTATAACTCAGAAATGAGTAACATTAGCGAAAAACACCAAGCCACGTCGATTTTTGTTTCGAGGGGGAGCATTTTTCGAAATAATTCGAAACTTGTCAGATCAACCCCTACCCCCAGCAACCCTAATTTCGAAATTCATCATAGGAATAAGGGTCGAGTGGCACCTTACTGTAAAGGTCTGTCAATTCTCCATTCTGATTTGTCATTTTAGAATTTTAAATTAACATACAGGGTGTCCCAACCGAGGGTAAAGTTGAATTCCTGCAAATCCCAAATACTAAATGAAATCGATTTATTTTGGCATAATGCAAGCGCAGGTTTATGCTCGGTCTAGAAAAACGACCTACACTTGTGAATTTGGAGTTGGTGCAATCAACCCCTATTTCCAGCATCCCCAACTCAAAAATCATTCGATCGAAAATAGGTCAAGTGGCACCTCGTTGGAAAGGTATTTCAATTTTCTCTTCGAATTTGGTATTTTCGAAATTCAGAATCAGCATACAGGTGTCCCGGAGCAGGAACACTGAAAACCCAAATAACTTTTTGAAACTGGTTCATTTCGGTATAATACGAGAACATGTTTATGTTTGATTCGAGAATAAGACTCTCTTGCGTGAATATGGAATTTTTGCAATCAATCTCTTCCATTCAGCATCCCCAACTCAAAAAATCATACAAGTGATTACAGGTTGAGTGGCAAAGTTCCAGAAAGATTTTTCTATTTTCTGAATCACTGAGGCATTGGTTTCAGTTTGGCAATCGAGGTTTTCTGGCGTGAGGATCAGGATGAGGGGATAATGGAGAAACTGATTGGATGCTCATCTAAACAGGAAAACGAGATTTATTGAACTTGTATTCAATTGAAAACAAAAAACTTACTTGATTATTACAACAATTGTTCAAAATGACCTCCGCCCACCTCTATACAGTTATACAGACGATTTTCGAACTCTCTTCTCACATTAGCGAAAACTTCAGGAGTCAAAAGTCGGCATTCTGTGATAATCCTCATCCGCAGCTCCTCCAGGTTTTCTGGTCTTGTGGCATAAACTTTAGATTTTAGATGGCCCTTAAAAAAAAAAAAATCTAGGATTTAAATCTGGTGACCTGGCTGGCCACTCAACAGGTCCTCTTCTACCAATCCACCTTCCTGGGAAATTTTCGTCTAAATATTGGCGCACCCGAGCATCATAATGCGGAGGAGCACCGTCTTGTTGAAAACGCATTTCGTCCTCAGAAAGAGTTGGATCGTTCTGTAAAATTTCTGTCAATCTAGGATGTATGTGTTCCTCTAACAACTGTAGGTAGCCATTTCCATTCAGATTACCCTCAATAAAGAAAGGCCCAACTAGATGATTGCCAAAAATTCCTGCCCAAACGTTCAACTTCTGAGGCCTTTGCGTGTGGGCCTCTAAACCAATGAGGATTCTGTGTGTCCCAATATCGACAATTATGTCTATTCACTTCACCACTGAGCATAAAGGTGCTTTCATCAGAAAACAGATGTTATTCAGAAAATTTGGATTAGCGTTTAGGTTTTCACTTAGATTTTCACAAAACTGTAAACGACGATCTGGATCATCTTCGTTTATTTCATGCACTAATTTTACCTTGTAGGGTGAAATTTGTGATGTTTCACGATTCTATGGACAGTTGTAGCTGTTACACCAGTCAGACGAGATAGTTTTCTGATCGAAGTAGTATTCTCCATTTGTAGATGACCCACTACTGCCACTCTGTTGCCTCATTTCTGACAGGACATGCCACTTCATGTTTTTGTTTGCCACCGAACCCGTAGCTAGGAATTTGTCAACCAAATATTCAACGTACTGGTGACTGACTCCCCTTTCTCTTTCAGGATGGTTCCTATCGAATATTCTTGCCGTTTCTTTGGCACAACTGTTATTTCGAAAATACGTCGATACAATTTCGACCCTTTCCCCAGTGGAATAAACCATTTTCAGATTAATTTCAACTGACGAACAACAACAATAATGAGGAACTGATCTGAATAATAATAATATTTCATTGCAAAAATGAGAAATAACAGATGACTGCACGCCAGATGGAAATGAAAAAAAATGTGAACATTTTCAATGCAGAAATCAGCTTTATTTCTTCGTAATTGATGCTCAACACATCGTACCCCAATACTTTTAACAGTTTCGAATTAATTTTAGTTGATAATTTCAAATGACGATATTGAATTTTTCGAAAGCGACATCCTGTATGGAGAGCCGAACTGAATGAAATGCTTTAATCATTCTGGAATTCAAAAACCTTTCTGAAGATATGCCACTTGAATTATTTGTATGATTTTCAAGTTGGGGATGCTGAATGGAAGGGTTGATTGCAAAAATTCTATAACCACACAAGAAAGTCCTATTCTCGAATCAAACATGTTCTCGTATACCGAAATGAACCAGTTTCAAAAAGTTATTTGGATTTTCAATGTTCCTGCTTCAGGACACCCTGTATGATGATTCTGAATTTCGAAAATACCAAATTCGAAGAGAAAATTGCAGTACCTTTTTTCCAACGAGGTGCCACTTGACCTATTATCGATCGAATGATTTTTGAGTTGGGGATGCTGGAAATAGGGGTTGATTGCACCAACTCCAAATTCACAAGTGTAGGTCGTTTTTCTAGACCGAGCATAAACCTGCGCTTGCATTATGCCAAAATAAATCTATTTCATTTAGTATTTGGGATTTCCAGGAATTCAACTTCACCCTTGGTTGGGACACCCTGTATGTTAATTTAAAATTCTAAAAATGACAAATCAAGGTGGAGAATTGACAGACCTTTACAGTAAGGTGCCACTCGACCCTTATTCCTTATGATGAATTTCAAAGTTAGGGTTGCTGGGGGTAGGGGGTTGATCTGAGGAATAATCATTATTGGGCTGTGGAAAACCCCCATTTGATTGAAGAATCTCATGTTCAAGAACAATATATAATTGGGCCATTCTTTTTGCCTAACAGACTAAACGGTCCCGCTTATTAGCAATTTCTTGAGGAGGAATTACCTTTATTGCTCGAGGATGTGCCACTTTTGGTGAGAAAACCTCCAAACTTGAATATTTCATAGTTTTGTTTATGGGGATATCTCAAAAATTTTAGTTTATACCACTCCAGTGATCACTGTAGAGGAATTGATAGAAAGATAAATAGATAGATAGATTTATTCCTGCTAAATACAGAATATAAGTATTTACAGTTGTCATCTTACACTCAAATACAATCAGAATACTAAAATAAAATTAAGATATATATATATATATATATATATATATATATATATATATATATATATATATATATATAAACAATACAATATGACAATCATGGATTGAGGCCAACAATACAATACAATATAAAAATCATGGAGTGAGACGGGTGGAGTCATCCTCAAGAAATTCACTCACACTATAATAGGCACGTTTACACAGGATATCCTCACAGGGTACGAATGTAATGATATATGTGTCGGATATTTCATTTCATTGGTCTTTACGTACAGTACGTTTCAAGTATGAAGGCAGAAGGGAAAATCAATATTCCCAACGCCAGAAACGCCCGCCTACAATCTTCCCTGTAGTCAAGGCCCCTCAAGGTTCTCACGGCCCTCCTCTGTAGACCGAAAACACGATCCGATCTAGAATCATTCCCCTAAACAATCATTCCATTGGTCATCACTGAATGGAAGAGTGCATAGTGTTCCGATACTAAAGTGCTCGTAGTCACACACCGACCCAGGTTTCTCAGCAAGAATACACAACTACTCAACCTACCAGGGACATACTCAATGTGTTTGTCCCACTTAATAGTCGGATCCAGGTAAATACCCAAAAACTTGACACTCTCCGCGTTTTTCCCTCCCTCCAGATGTCTCAGCGCAAACAGCATTGACTGTGTCTTATCTGCATTGAGTGTGAGCTTACTGGCTACAAACCAGTCAATAGCTCTCTGCTCTACTTTTTGCGCTTACTCTTCCACCACCCCCACCGAGTCTCCTTCTGATGTGAACCCCGCATCATCCGCGAAGATGGTATAATCCGCCTCAACCTCATTTAGAGGTAAGTCATTAATATATCAGAAATAGAATCGGTCCTAATACCGATCCTTGCGGCACACCTACATCCAGGACCATCATCGCAGATGACACGCCGTTCACTTCCACAATCTGGGTTTCTATTGTTCAAATAAGACTCCAACAGACGGAAGCTCTCCACGCCAAAACCACACAGACGACACTTGTCAAGAAGGACGAGAGAAATCGAATAATAACCTCTTGTGACACGATAAAAAATACCCCAGGAATGTTTCAAAGAGTGCGTGATAATATGCGAAGAAGGACAGAGGCCTGTATTCTTGCAGGTGGAGAACCAACAATTTATTTTTTTAATTGTTCTTTTTTTTAGTTTGATATTGAATAAGTATAAGTTGAGTCTCAGAAGACCTACAGTTTGTATGTCTCCAAATCCAGATAATGCCAATTTCTTCAGGACCTCGCATCCGATGCCACCGCCACCAACTACAAGAAGTTTGGCATCTTTTATCAACTTCGGAGTTTCTTCGTTTGAAGTAGTTCAAAAGCAAAAAAAAATCGTTAGAATAAAATGCTTCAAATCTTTTTTAATAACTGTATCTTCTGGTGTCCCACAGGGAAGCCACCTGGGACCTTTGCTTTTTATTATATTTATAAATGACTTGGGTTCAGTAATTAGACATTCTCGTTTTCTACTCTTTGCTGACGATTTGAAGATTCTCAAAATAATTCGTTGCATTGATGATGCGATTTCACTATAATAAGATTCAGATTGAGTTGTTGAATAGTTTTCGAAAAATGGCTTGGAATGTATTTCTTCTACAACAATTGAGGATACTATTAAATTCGACTATAGCGTGCATAATACTATGTTAAATAGGGTTTGTGTTGTGAACGATCTCGGCGTTCTCATTGACTCAAAGGTGAGCTTCAGGGCACATATCGAAAAAGTAGTCGGTCGTTCCTTTAAAGTATTGGGTTATATAAGACGAAACACATGTGCCTTCACGGGTGTTGAAGTTTTATTCGTATTATTCAATAGTTACTGCAGGCCTATCTTGGAAAATGCTTCAACAATATGGTCACCTCATTACGCAGAATAATCTCAGGAAATTGAAACAGTTCAAAATAAACTCCTTCTTTATGCCTCCTATAAAATGTTTATCCCTAGAAAAGAATTCTCTGTCTCAGTTATGAGATCTAAAACAAATTTCAGAACTTTATCGGACTGAAGAATAATAGCTGACCTTTTTTGGTACAAATGCTTGAATAATGAAATTGTCTGTCCTAATATTTTATATCAAATAGGTTTTTATGTACCTGGTAGAATCACAAGATCTGAAAATCTGTTTGATGAACCTTCAAACTGAACTAATTATTACGGCAATGCTTCAGAATGTCAAATATTGAGGTTCGGCAACAAATTTATGAAAGCAAATTGGTGCTTTAATATTTCCCCTGGGGAATTGAAGAGAAGACTTAGTTCGCTTAGTTTTCCTAGCTGAATGTTGTATGTACCTATATTATCCTGATCTCTTGTCCAGTAGTAGAATACCATTCACATGTTTTAAAGGTTTGTACCGTAAATAAATCAAATCAAATAACAAAGTTAGCCAGGACATCTGTTGCCAACGATTAAAAAAAATGATATGATATATTTACGTCATACATCATATATAGCCCCCCGGGTTAATAATACAATGTAAGGGAGCCAGTTTGCATGTATGAGAGATATTAATAAGAAATTTTTTCAAGATTAACTTCAAAATCCAGCAAGAAAACGTTCACCGAACACAATGTACAAATTACAAGAGCTAAGGTTCAGTATTTCCGGCAAAAATGAATAAAATGCACTACTAGAAGTTTGGCAGTTGCGCGTTTCGACTTGATCGAATGAAAAAAATACGTAACGCCCTCGTCTGAAATTTTTTGATACTAATTGACACATACACGAGAACTACGCTCTTTCACAAAAATTGACTAGACGACGTGCTTCTAAAATATATGTTTACACGTCATTTACGTCAAGAAATATTGAAGAGGATTTTGGAGGGACAGAGATATCTGCAGTTTATTTGTGAGTTCAAGTAAGTTTTTTATTGAGTACTTGGTGGAAGATTCAGTGAGATGCTTGGAAATATCGTTGAATACAGGCTATCAAAAGAAGTCAACGAAATTTCAAGCATCTCACTAAATTTTACCCCGAGTACTCAATTCAATACTCACTTAAACTCACAAATAAACTGCAGAATATCTCTTGAGGTAGATGACATGATTCAAACATACCTAGTACTGAATACCCAACTCTAGTCTTCAAAATTTTATATTTGAATTTGGGAGGCTTTTACTTGGTAAAATTCCATTATCAATAATAAAAAACAAGTACTGTGTTTTAAGGAATTTTACTTAATAATTGCGATTCGTAACGCGTTTCACTACACCGTAGCTTCTTCAGACGAATGATTATGCAGAAAAATGTAAATGAGAATATAACTATAAATGTTCCCGAGTAATCAAACGCTTATTGGTCGCCTCCTCCTAAGTGGTTATTTATGACAGGTATATCCAATAAAATTAAGGAATAGATTGCTCCCCGAAAGATTCAATAGAGGTGAAGGGCTTAAATCGACTTGTTCATTAATGAGTCTACCTGAGTGTTTGTATTTATTTATTTCTAAAGTTTCCCAAAGATCTACCTTCAATATTTATTATCTGTATGCAAAATTTCAAACTGTGGGTCGAAAGAATGATTATTTTCTAGAGATGATTCGCGTAATTTGAGTCTGATTTTTATTTGAAAAACTGCGTTTATGTTCCGATATTCTAATATTAAAATTTCTATGTGTTCTACCAATGTAGAAATTATCACAGTCATTGCAATTCAATCTATAAACACCTGATTTATTGTTTTTACCTGGTTTGGTTTATTATTTTTATATATTTTGCCTAAATTATTATTAGTTTGGAAAGCTATGTTGAAATTATTGCTACTTAAGAATGATTTCAGTTTCTCACTGTAATGCCAACTTAGGTTAAGGTGTTGAATTTTTGTTTCAATTTATCGACAGGTAAACTTCATTCAATGCGATTCTACTTTGTTTTTAAATAAAATATTTTATTCATAGATTGATTAACATCCCGCTATCACCAGATAATTTCAACAAGGAACTAAATTTGATTAAACAAATAGCCAAAAATAATGGTTACAATCCCAAACTAATAAATAATATTTTAAATAAAAACAAAGTAGAATCGCATTGAATGAAGTTTACCCTGTCGATAAACTGAAACAAAATTCAACACCTTAACCTACGTTGGCATTACAAGTGAGAAACTGAAATCATTCTTAAGTAGCAATAATTTCAACATAGCTTTCAAACTAATAATAATTTAGGCAAATATATAAAAAATAATAAAACCAAACCAGGTAAAAACAATAAATCAGGTGTTTATAGATTGAATTGCAATGACTGTGATAATTTCTACATTGGTAGAACACATAGAAATTTTAATATTAGAATATCGGAACATAAACGCAGTTTTCAAATAAAAATCAGACTCAAATTACGCGAATCATCTCTTAGAAAATAATCATTCTTTCGACCCACAGTTTGAAATTTTGCATACAGATAATAAATATTGGAAGGTAGATCTTTGGAAAACTTTAGAAATAAATAAATACAAACACTCAGGTAGACTCATCAATGAACAAGTCGATTTAAGCCCTTCACCTCTATTGAATCTTTTCGGGGAGCAATCTATTCCTTAATTTTATTGGATATACCTGTCATAAATAACCACTTAGGAGGAGGCGACCAATAAGCTTTTAATTACTCGGGAACATTTATAGTTATATTCTCATTTACATTTTTCTGCATAATCATTCGTCTGAAGAAGCTACGGTGTAGTGAAACGCGTTACGAATCGCAATTATTAAGTAAAATTCCTTAAAACACAGTACTTGTTTTTTATTATTCAAAATTTTAGACAACGCTCAAGTCAACCGGTTTGTTCATAGTGATTTCATATTTGTATTAAACTTACGCCTTGTTCCTCTAAATATAATATTTCAACTAGCTGCCCTAATGAAACGAGATTTGTCGACCTTGTACACAATAGAACGAGTTTTTTAATAATGAATTACACGCTTTCGACCTCATATTTAGGGTAGTTGTCACCAAGAGTAAATGAAAGAAAATATCGACCTTGGCAGCCACCCAATATTTGGGAGTAGTTCATAGTTTAGTCCACAAAGTGAATAATGAATTCGATAAAATATTCATGATTTTTTCAATGAAACATGTTTACTCTGGCACTGTAGTCATGAATAATTGGAATATTCAATCGGTGTTCGATAACTATAAACCACTTGTCGGTACGTTTGTTTTTTGTTCATTCAGTACATTTATATTATGAGTGCCAAAACCGCAACGGATTTGATTCGCTCGTAAATCAGATGAATAGATTTTCACGTGTTATATTATTTCATAAAACGGAAAAATTGGATGAATTTCGATATCCGATGATCGAATATGCATGACATGCTGAATTTCAATTCGTTGGTAAATTATTAACTCAGTTCCAAAAATATTGTGAGTGTTGAAAGACTAGATTTAAATCGATTGAGTGTTTTAAGAGTTATTGAATGTGCAGCCTGTGAATGTGTCATTGATGACTTTAAGT
The DNA here is from genome assembly GCA_013387265.2 of Cryptolaemus montrouzieri. NCBI lineage: Eukaryota > Metazoa > Arthropoda > Insecta > Coleoptera > Coccinellidae > Cryptolaemus > Cryptolaemus montrouzieri. Next base: position 150,874 of record JABFTP020000107.1, on the reverse strand, counting down.
TTATTGTTGTTGCAATTTATAGACCCGATACAGCGCCTTACGCTGATGTAGATCTTTTTCTGGAGAGGCTTTACGCCATTTTGGATACTTTGTGTAGAGAGAATGTAAACTACATTATTGCTGGAGACATGAACATCGACACTTTGGATCGTGGTTGTAAGGTAACAAGAAATTTCATGACATTGTTAGAGTCCTATAATGTGACAATTTCTATAAATGAACCGACCAGAATAACTCCCCATTCTAGTACTTGTCTTGATAATATTTTAACCAATATTGAAGGAGGATTATCCTCTGTAATTGAGGCTCATTTTCGGATCATTGCGCTCAGAAAGTATCTTTCACTTTGAATACAAAGCATTCTATAGTGGCCCCAGAGAATCAGATCACGGTGCATGAGTGATTGTAAGATTAATGAATTTGTTAGCATTATCTCTAGAGTGAATTGGGATAAAGTCTTAGGTCATGTTTCAGAGGATGCTAATTTGATGTGGAATGCCCTTTCTGATTATTTCAGCTCAGTTTTTGAGAATCTGTTTCCGTTAAAGTGGGTGAATACTGGTACTCGCAGTAAGTCTTATAAAAAAACTCCTGAAATTCTTAAATTAAAAGACACCTTGGACAAGGTTTATTCAGTGTTTCGGCTCCATCCTCAATTTAAAAGTGTATATCAAAATGCGAAAAAGAAGTATGACGATGCAATTTTGAAAAGTAAGCAAACATTTATTGGTATGAAGATCCGAAATTCTGACAATAGATCAAAGGCAGCTTGGCAAACTGTCAATGAACTCACAGGTAGATGTCAGAAATCTAAGCCAGCTATTTTTCCTTCAGGTAGTCCCTCAAAAGTAGTAGAGGATTTTAACAACTATTTTGTCAATATAGCACCGAATTTATGCAAAAAATTTCCGAAAAATCCTTCTCAATGTTTTCCCAAAAGAAGAAATAAGAAATCTATCTTCATGTTTAAGGTAACTGAGAGTGAAATCTGCAATACTGTCATGAAAATGAAGAGTAAATCATCTTGTGGGTATGATAATATTCCTATGAAATTAATAAAAAATCTATTCACATTCTTTCTGAACCTTTGTCCTCATAATGAATCGAGCTTTTGTAGATGGAGTTTTCCAGATCGCCTTAAAATCGCTATTGTCAAACCACTTTACAAGAAAGACAATCTTGAAGAGTTTGGGAACTATCGACCCATAAGTTTGCTTACAAATTTCTCAAAATATTCGAAAAATCTTAGCTAACAGGTTTACTAAGTTTTTCAAGAAATTTAAAGTTTTTTCTCATTGTCAGCACGGTTTTGTCGGGGGGAAATGTACTGATACTGCTATATTTGAACTGATTCATGCAGTAACAGAGACTTTGGAATCGGGTTGTATCCCACTTGGGGTATTCCTGGATTTTTCAAAGGCTTTTGACTGCGTGCAGCATGATATATTGCTGGAAAAGCTTGAAGCCTGTGGCATCCGAGATAACCAACTACTTCTTATGAAAAGTTACCTGAATGATCGGAAACAGAGACTCGTTACAACAATAGATGATCAAATTTTACGTCCTCTGAACAGAAATTAGTAATGGGTGTCCCCAAGGAAGTATTCTTGGCCCACTTCTTTTCGTAATATATAAATGACCTTCCCAACGCTCTTGATGAAGATGTTTACGACTCTCTTGTTATGTTTGCAGATGATACCAATTATCTTGTATCAGATGAAGAGCCTATCTCTGTCACTTCTCATGCGAATGTAGCATTTGAAAAGATTGAAAATGGTGTGTTGATAATCATATTTTGTTGAATATGAGGAAATCGGAAAGTGTTATTTTTCATACAGATCAATCTAAAATTGAAAGAGCCTGCACACTCAAAATAAATGATATCGACATACCTATTAATTCTTCTTGTAAATTTTGGGAGTTACTTTAGATAGCAATATGAAATGGATCAATCACATTGAGACACTAAGTAAAAGGCTCCACTCAGTTATTTATACACTGAATGCCCTTAAACATCATGTTGATGAAGAAACATTACTACTTGTTTATTTTTCTAATTTCCAGTCGCTGATGGCCTACGGTTTGATTTTTGGGGTTGCTGCTCGAATGTGAGTAGAATTTTTTCGGATCAAAAGTGGGCACTGAGGATCATTTATCGAATGGGTTGTAGGGTTTCTTGTCGAGGTCTTTTCAGGGCAAAAGGATTTATGACCCTTTTTGGTCTTTACATTTATAGAAGCTTAGTGTTTGTTAAACAGCATAAAGTCTATTTTTACAACATGTTCAGGACAACAACACTAGACAAATATTTCCTTACCGGTATCCAAAGTGTCGACTGACGCTTACCCAAAAGCAGGCCGAATATACTTGCCTTAGGTTTTTAATGCGTTACCCAGAGCTTTCAGAATATTAGGTGAGATTAATCTGTTCAAGAAAAGGGTTCGCAATTTGATAATAGATTGTGAACTGTATTGTGTGAATGAGTTTTACGACTATTGTAAAATTTTAGTCGTAAATAATCATTTGTATCTTATTGTGACTTGTTCGTCGAATTTTGTATTACATTGTACTAGTGTTTTTACGATAATTCTGTTGAATAAATATTTATATTATTATTATTATTATTATTATTATATTATAGTGCTTTATGTTATTTTATTTATTTAATCAAGCCAATAAAGTAATACACATAATACAGTAACAGTTCCTTAGTCCTTACTATTAGAAAAATCAAAATTCCTCATAATTCCGACAAAGGAAAGAGAATGATTTGAATTGTGGAGGCCGTTACTTGATGTAGATCCATGATATAAATGAGATAAAAAACACAAGGTTTAACTTTAATCTACACTTTATTTGAAAAAATTCGACGACGTTTCGCTGACACAGCAGCTTTATCAAGAATGAAAAACAGAATGAAGAGTATGGTATTATAAACAAATCGTAGAACAAGTTGGATAAATAACAGGAAAATCCACACCGAGCCATTGTACAGTTAGTATGAAAGGTAATAAAACTAATTAAACAAGTTAAGTAGGGGTGAGTAATTCACATCTACCTGTTCATTCAAAAGCTTGTCCGAATGTTTGTATCTATTTATTTCTAATGCTTCTAGGAGATACTTGATTTTTCAACACGAGATTTATTATTTTAATATGTTTACCTAAGTTATTAGAAGTTTTGAAAGTTATATTAAGATTTTGTTTGACGAGAAAGGATTTAATATTTGTACTTGCAGAACCGCAGAATGTTAAACTGTTGAATATTTTATAGTCTTTATGAATAGGATATACTTCATTTATTGCTTTCTGATACAGTTTTTTACGAATGATTAGATCTATCATATCCGAATTATATGAATTATTAATGGCTATCTGTTTGATGATGTTTAACTCTTTATTATAATCTTCTACTGATAAAGGTAAATTGAGTAACCGATGTACCATGCTGTTTAAAGCTCCAACTTTGTGTTGAATTGGATGTAATGAGTAGTTATGTATAATTGTATCAGTATGTGTTGGTTTACGAAAGACCGAAAAAACATGATTATTGTTTTGTTTAGTGATTTTTAAGTTCAAAAAATTAGTGGAATCGTTCTGTTCAGTGATGTTGAGAATTTATACCCAAGTGTTCCTCCAGGTGATGTCAAAATATTAATCGAAAACATGTTGAATTCGAATCATGTTAACCACATAATTAAATCAGAAACATTGAATCTGTTGGACGTTTGCATTGAACAAAATTATTTTTCTTTCAACAACATCTATTACAGTAGTGAAAATGGTTTGATCATGGGAAACCTTTTGAGTCCACTTTTAGCAGAGATTTTTATGAATAATATTGAACAGAAAATTCATACACATCCACTCATTTCCAAATTTCTTTATTGGTATAGATATGTTGACGACATCTTAGTATGTTTCATTGGAACTACTCGTCAATTAGACTTATTTCTTAATTTCATTAATTCCATCCATTTGAACATTAAATTCACGATAGAAATTGAACAGAACGATTCCATTAATTTTTGGACTTAAAATCACTAAACAAAATAATAATCATGTTTTTTCGGTCCTTCGTAAACCAACACATACTGATACAATTATACATAACTACTCATTACATTCAATTCAACACAAAGTTGCAGCTTTAAACAGCATGGTACATCGGTTACTCAATTTACCTTTATCAGTAGAAGATTATAATAAAGAGTTAAACATCATCAAACAGATAGCCATTATTAATTCATATAATTCGGATATGATAGATCTAATCATTCGTAAAAAACTGTATCAGAAAGCAATAAATGAAGTATATCCTATTCATAAAGACTATAAAATATTCAACAGTTTAACATTCTGCGGTTCTGCAAGTACAAATATTAAATCCTTTCTCGTCAAACAAAATCCTAATATAACTTTCAAAACTTCTAATAACTTAGGTAAACATATTAAAATAATAAATCTCTTGTTGAAAAATCAAGTAAATCAGGAATCTATAAACTCAATTGCGGTTCTTGTGATGAAATTTATATCGGTAGGACCTATAGGTGTTTTGGCATAAGAACATCTGAACATAAACGTAGCTTCGATAAAAATAAATCTGATTCAAATTATTCAAACCACCTAATAAAATTTGAATTGTGGAGGCCGTTACTTGATGTAGATCCATGATATACATGAGATAAAAACACAAGGTTTAACTTTGATCTACACTTTATTTGAAAAATTCGACGACGTTTCGCTGACACAGCAGCTTTATCAAGAATGATTCTTGATAAAGCTGCTGTGTCAGCAAACGTCGTCAATTTTTTTCAAATAAAGTGTAGATCAAAGATTAAACCTTGTGTTTTTATCTCATGTACACCTAATAAAAGAAAACCATTCATTCAATAAAAACTTTGACATATTACATATAAAATCAAAAGTTCAAAATTAGATCTCCTAGAAGCATTAGAAATAAATAGATACAAACATTCGGACAAGCTTTTGAATGAACAGGTAGATGTGAATTACTCACCCCTACTTAACTTGTTTAATTAGTTTTTATTACCTTTCATACTAACTGTACAATGGCTCGGTGTGGATTTTCCTGTTATTAATCCAACTTGTTCTACGATTTGTTTATAATACCATACTCTTCATTCTATTTTTCATTCTTGATAAAGCTGCTGTGTCAGCGAAACGTCGTCGAATTTTTTCAAATAAAGTGTAGATTAAAGTTAAACCTTGTGTTTTTTATCTCATTTATATCATGGATCTACATCAAGTAACGGCCTCCACAATTCAAATATTGTAAGTGTTGTTGATTAGATTTCTCCACCACAAAAAAAGTTATAAGTACTCGACCAGACATTAGGTGGTTTGATGCTAAAGTTAAACTAGCGCAGAAACAAGGGGAAAAATATTATAAAATATTCATATATACCGGAAATGATTAAGATTTTGAAAATTATAAGCAGAAACGAAACTTAATTGTCGGTCTGATTCGGAAAACAGAACGTGAGTTTTATGGAAATGGAATAGACAAAAATAAAGGGGAAAGTAAAAAATGTGGAAAACATTGAAAGAGCTTGTGAAAAAGGGACAAGAATCAGTTGATTTTTCACTTCTTGATTTGCAGATTCAAGGTGGAGTAATTGAAGACTCTCTGAATACCTTTTTTGCTGATAGTATGAAGCAGATTGTTTCCTCCATACCAGAACCAGATCAGGATTTCAAAGAAGTTAAACGTAAGGTGCAATGTTCATTTGAATCTTTTTCCAAAATTTCTTTGCACAAATTGAAAGGTACGATTGAAGGTCTTAAAAATAAGGCTTCGGCAGATGAGATTCTGGGCTCTAAACTATTGAAGGATTCATTTGCTATCATGGGATATCCTTTGCTAAATTTGGTTAATACATCACTTCAGACTGGAAAACTACCTTCCGCTTTGAAAATATCTGTTGTGACACCCGTTTCGAAAGTCAACAAACCAAAGACAGCTGAGGAACTCAAACCCATGAATTCATTACCGATAATTGAAAAAATTATAGAAAAGTTTAGTTCATGAACAGCTCAGTGGCTATCTGGAGAAAAATTAAATATTCTACAGAGGTCAATCTGGATTTCGTAGGAGACACTCATGTGAAAGTGCGTTGCAGTTTGTGCTATCTAATTAGAAGAAAGATATTGGTGATGTCAAAATATGTGTAAGTATTTTTTGACTTAAAACGGGCTTTTGAAACTATAATTAGAGTTAAATTGATTGAAGTGTGTCGTAGTTACGGGGTGACGGGAGTAGTACATGAATGGATAGAGGACTATCTACAAGGAAGAACACAAAAGACAAAAATCGGTGAGAATATCTCATCTGAGGCTGAAATACTAAATGGTGTTCCTCAAGGGAGTATACTAGGGCCATTGTTGTTTATATTGTATGTTAATGACCTCAGTGAGTATCTATGTGACTGTTTTAGGAGTTTGTAAGCTGATGATACCCTCATATCTGTCTCTAGTTATTAAGATATTGAATAGACAATTTTTTACAACTGGCTTACTCTCAAGAAATTGTAGTTAAATTCACAAAAGACAGAGTTCATTGTATTTGAATCACGGCAGAAGTGTAGGCTGTTTAAAGATGAAAACTTGAAAATTAGTAATCGGGATGACACTGTTGAACAAATGAGCGATATTAAGACACTTAGTACCCATATTAATTATATGTGTAAAAAACTTGGTGAGAAAATTGGTTAATTTCGTAGGATATCCAGAAGATTATCTGATTGGTCAAAACAGATGGTATATAATACGATAGTTCATCCCCAATTAACATATTGCATATCATTACTATTGGGATGCAACCAAGAAGATATAAACTGATTGCAGATTTTGTAATCCGGAGCAATGAGGGTTTTATCAGGGTGCAATAAGTATACGAGGATAGACGACATGCTGCGTTCTTTGAAATTCATTAAAATCCAAATTATGATAGAGGAAGCTAGTTTAGTTTTCATTTATAAAATAATTAATAATTTGGCAGCACCTTGTCTTTCTCATTTTCTCATAAGAAGATCAACCATGATTCCGCATGATCTGAGGATTATAATATCGCTAAATTTAAGACTAAGTGTTTAAAAAGTCTCTGTTCAACCAAGCCTTGAAAATTTTCAATGGATTGCCTTTGCTTGTGAGGACTTATCCTTCTCTACGGACATTTAAGTCAAGAAAGTTCTATTCAGTTGATTAGTTGATAGGGTGGTATAGGTTACATTTGAATTTGGGAGGTTTTTACTTGGTAAAATTCCATTATCAATAATAAAAAACAAGTACTGTGTTTTAAGGAATTTTATTTAATAATTGCGATTCGTAACGCGTTTCACTACCGTAGCTTCTTCAGACGAATGAATGTACAGAAAATATAAATGTTCTTGACTAATTAAAAGAAAAATAATCCCAACATTCCTCCGAAAGATACGTACTACTTAGTTGAAGAATTATTAGAAAAGAATCATGTAAATACTATCATTAAATCAGATATTTTTACATTATTACAAATTTGTTTAGATCAAAATTATTTCCATTTCAATAACAAACATTATACTACTGAAGACGGCTTGATTATGGACAATCCGTTGAGTCCTTTGTTAGCAGAAATATTCATAAATAACTTAGAGAAATTAATTCATAATCATCCACTCAGTAAATATTGTTTATACTGGTATCGCTATGTAAACGATATCATTATTTGCTTCACAGGAACAGATAGACAGTTAAAATTTTCGAAAATCATATAAATTCATTACATCCAAAATTGGATTCATAACCGAAATAGAAAGCAATAATTCGATAAATTTCTTAGACGTATCAATTTCGAATGAAAACGGAAAACATGTTTTCGCAATTTACCATAAGCCGTCACATACAGATATTATAATGCATAACTCGTCGTGTCATCCATATCAACATAAAATGTCAGCATTCAATAGTTTCATTCATAGATTGTTTAACATCCCGTTATCACCAGAAAATTTCAACAAAGAATTAAATTTGATTAAACAAATAGCCAAAAATAATGGTTACAATCCCAAACTAATAAATAATATTTTAAATAAGAAACAAAGTAGAATCGCATTGAATGAAGTTTACCCTGTCGATAAATTGAAAAAAAAAATTCAACACCTTAACCTACGTTGGCATTACAAGTGAGAAACTGAAATCATTCTTGAGTAGCAATAATTTCAACATAGCTTTCCAAACTAATAATAATTTAGGCAAATTCATAAAAAATAATAAAACCAAATCAGGTAAAAACAATAAATCAGGTGTTTATAGATTGAATTGCTATGACTGTGATAATTTCTACATTGGTAGAACTCATAGAAATTTTAATATTAGAATATCGGAACATAAACGCAGTTTTTCAAATAAAAATCAGATTCAAATTACGCGAATCATCTCTTAGAAAATAATCACTTTTTCGACCCTAAGTTTGAAATTTTGCATACAGATAATGAATATTGGAAGGTAGATCTTTGGGAAACTTTAGAAATCAATAAATACAAACACTCAGGTAAACTCATCAATGAACAATTCGATTTAAGCCGATCACCTCTATTGAAGCAATCTATTCCTTAATTATATTGGATATACCTGTCATAAATAACCACTTAAGAAGAAGCAACCCAATAAGCTTTTAATTACTCAAGAACATTTATATTTATATTTTCTGTACATTCATTCGTCTGTAGAAGCTACGGTGTAGTGAAACGCGTTACGAATCGCAATTATTAAGTAAAATTACTTAAAACACAGTACTTGTTTTTTATTATTAAGACGTGATATCATGAAATGTACATACTTTTCTTTACAGTTCGCCAAATCCACCGATATGACAGACACTGCCCAGCTGTGTATTTTTATTCGGATGGTATTCAATGACATGTTGGCTAAGGAAGAATTTTTTGACAATTGTTCGTCTGAAGGGAAAGACCCGTAACGAAGATATTGTAACAATCCAACTTCTCAAATTAACCATATATATCTTTTAAACTCAGTTTTCATAATTTCATTAATAATTCAATCTCATTTCATCAAGTTAAATATTCAAACAGTTTGAAATTCGAACCAAGAATCTACAGGTAATGATACTCAACGAAAATTATAGTTATATCCGTAAGGTGTCGTATTGATCTGGGTTGTTTACCGGTTAACTGTAAGTCAGTACTTGAAAGAAGACTGTTTTCTCTTATTTGCAGGAGAACGGAAAGCAGTACTCATTCTATGTTTCATTTCCACTTTATTGTTGTGAAGAGAATGATTTCGCTTTTTCATTAGTTTTTTCGAAAATCAATAGTTTTTCATAGAACCCAGTCTATATAAGTTCGGAATTCATAAGATTCGCTCTCTTTTCATTTAGAAATCTTCCGAATCGTTTGTGGTTTTATTGAATCTGTGTTCTAGCGATTGGAGTGAATAATTTCCAAAAAAAAGTAATTCAGTATTCTTTTGATTTTCTGGATAAATTCCAAATGTCTGAGGCGTTATATGTAGTCGGTAATTTTGCCGGATTTCCTCGACAACGAAATCAATTAGAGAGTGGAGAGTTTTCGAATTTTCTTTCGTTATATTAACCTTGATCGATATCTGCTATTCCAAGGGTAAGTCAAATTCATTCTGTTCTTTTCAAAGATATATATTCGAGAGATATGGTATTGTTTCAGATTTTTTTTCACTGTCAGGAGTTTTCATATTTATGTCAAACCTTGATATTTCACGACTGGGATAACCACATCTTAAGGCAACTAGTTACCTTGTGAAACATATTCAGCCAATCAAGTAACCTGTAAGCTGTAAGATACAAAATACCTGAAAACCGATATAAAATACTATCCAACCATCGTGGGTATTACACTCAGTCCTAAATGCTAAGTGTTCTTCTTTATGATCCATTTCTTCTCTTCTATCTTCATTAATCGTTGACTGAAACTCAATGATAGAGATTGAGTTTCATTTTGTTGAAACGCTCAGATTGTTCTAAATTGAAAATTAGTACTCATGTAGTTTGAATTCATTCCGTCTGAGACTCCTTTAATGTAATTGGTTAAACTTTGAAGTTAAGTTTTTTCTGCATTAGTTACCTTGATTATAGTTAGTAATTTATTAGTCAGTTACTGTGATTTCGATAAATATTCTGTAATGAAGCTAGTTCAATGAGGTGATGAGTATTATTCCTAAGACTATATCTAGGACGTAGGTTCTAGACGAGATCTCAGACACTGAGATAAAGAGACTCTGATCTAGCTAGGAATAGATAACACAGCTCTACAAAAAATTTTTTTTTTATTGTTGCCCTGGATATCATCGCAAATTTTTATGTTTTCAAGTGCCCAGATTACGAATATGTTCATGAAAGTTCTCAATGTGCTCGTATTTTCATGATTTTTGCATTTCTTATATTTTGAACAATTATAAGCTTGTTAGAAATAAAATTTAATTTTCCAGTCATGATTAGGCTTCTGCGCAACATTTTTTCGCGCATACAAACATCACCTGATCCCCACTCTCAGACCCCTTGCTCCACAGAACAGCTGAGATCTCAGTTATTTGACAATATTGAAGTACATATACACGTAAATCTGGATAAAGTGTCATGGATTAATATTTTGTTTCAATTACTGAATGTCCATTCTTATATATTTGTCTTCTAGTCTAAAATATGAGTTCGTCACGAAGAAAGTGTAAATATTGTAGTGATTTATTTTGTTACATTTGCGGTGTTTATATACCAAAAAAACAAAAAAGAAATATCACAGACTTTGTCAAGGAGACTTATGTTGAATATTTTGGTTTCAAAATGGACAAATTAGGTAAACCATGGGTTCCTAATAAAGTTTGTAAGTCCTGTGTTGAGTCTTTTTACGGTTGTGGAAAAAAGGTGAACGTTCTGGATTAGACTTTGGTATTCCTATGATCTGGATGGAGCCTACGAATCATTTAGATGATTGTTACTTTTGCGTAGTAGATGTTAAAGGTTTTAATCGAAATCAAACGTAGAGATACCCAGACTTACAGTCTACGAAATGTCCGGTTCTACACAGTGAAAATCTCCTCGGCCCATATACATTTCAGAAGTAATTCGCATGCCCTCAGAAACAATGATGTTACCAAATTCACAGAAATCGGGACCATCTACTAGTGGAAGTGAATGGGAAGGTGAAACATCTACGCCAAAGTTATTTTCTCAAAATGAACTCAGTGATTTAATACGTGATCTCAATTTATCAAAACAAGGATCAGAACTGTTAGCCTCAAGATTGAAAGAAAAAAATTTATTGGCACCAACAGTAACAATTACAACATACAGAACCCGAGAAAAAGAGTTTTTACAATTTTTTAGTGAGAATGAAGGATTAGTGTATTGTAATGATATCGCGAAGCTGCTTATAGACATGGGTTTAAAAGAGTACAAATCTACTGAATGGCGCCTTTTTATTGATAGTTGCAAAAGAAGTTTAAAATGCGTCTTATTGCACAATGGAAATAAATTTGCATCAATTCCAATTGTCCATTCAACGAAACTCAAAGAAGAATATAAAAATGTAAAATTAGTTTTAGAGAAAATTAAATACTCTGAGCATCAATGGCCGATCTGTGTGCATTTAAAAATGGTTAATTTTTTACTTGGCCAACAAAGTGGATATACAAAATACCCTTGCTTTATTTGTATGTGGGATAGTAAAGCAAAGCAACTTCATTGGGAACAAGATGTTTGGCCTGTAAGAAATTCTTTAACTGTCGGTAAAGCCAACGTAATAAGGGAGCCGCTGGTGAGCAGAGACAAAATCATACTTCCACCATTACATATTAAGTTAGGTACGATTAAGCAATTTGTAAAAGCGTTGAACAAAGACAGAAATTGTTGTAATTACATTTGCAGAAAATTTCCGAAGCTTAGTATGGAAAAATTGAATGGTGGAATATTTGATGGTCCTCAAATACGGCAATTGATGAAAGACTCGGATTTTATCAAAGTTATGACTGTTCCGGAAAGTAAAGCATGGAAAAGTTTTGTATTGGTTGTCGAAAATTTCCTAGGTAACCATAAAGCAGCAAATTATGAAGAAATTGTGCAAAATATGCTGACAAACTTTCAGACTTTAGGAGCAAATATGAGTATTAAGTTACACTATCTTCGCAATCATCTAGATAAATTTCCGGATAATTTAGGAAATTATAGTGAGGAGCAGGAGAGCGGTTTCATCAAGATCTAAAAGTGATGGAAGAAAGGTATCAAGGTCGATGGGATTGTCATATGATGGCAGATTACTGCTGGTCTTTGAAAAGAGATTGTCCCTGAAAATTATAGAAGAAAAGCTCATAAAAGGCGTTTTATGGAAATATGAAATATATTTTCGACATTTTCCTCTTTATTTACTTCGATGTATCCGAATTTCTCAAAACATAACTGACATTATAAATATATCTGTTATTTTGTTTCTAGTTTTACGATTTTTGTTATGTAAAATGAAAATAAAGATTTAAAAAGAAATCAGAGCAAATCCTACAAAATCATTGATAGTTTCACGAATTGTGTGCATAAATAGACCCAAAATCATTTTCATATCTAGGGCAACAAAACCATTGTAGACCAGTGTATAAGAGGTTTCGATGGTAATTTTATTTCAACTAGACTTGCAATAATTCAATGTCATTCAACTTCAATATTTGAAATTCTTATTTCAAGTAGAATTGAAATACTTCTCCAATTTTAGATATTCTTGAAACAAAACCATTACATGATCTAAAAATATTCAATTGACGAGGCTTTTACGTGATAGAAATCCATTTTCACAAATACAAGTAAACGATGATTTCTACTAAAATTCATTATTAAATGCTCGACGCGTTTCGATACACAGTATCTTTATCAAGAGCGAATGAATACTACAAATATATCTTACTAACAAATTTTTATATATACTAAAGAGACAATCCACTCAGAGCTATCCGTACTTGAACTAATGTTTAGGAAATACATCTAATAAGGGTGAGTTATTAATGTCTACCTGATCATTAAGAATTTCCGGTGAATACCAAAATCTGTTACTTTGAAGTGCTTCCAAAAGGTTGAGTTTTATACCTCTATTCTCAGAATGTAGGACTTTAAATTCTGAATTGATAGAGTGACCATTTCCCTAAGATGATTTGAATAATTTGAATCGGTTTTTTTTATTGATGAAACTGCGTTTATGTTCAGAGATTCCAACATTAAAATTCCTTCCTGTTCTACCTATATAGAAACAATTGCAATCTGCACAATCCAATTTATAAACACCTTCATTTTCTTTATTAATTGGAGATTTATAATTCTTGGTAAATGAACCTAAATTTGTTGATGTTTTGAACGCTATATTTAAATTTGAATTTTTCAAGAAGGATTTCACATTATTGCTACTATTGCCTATATATGTTAAACTATTGAATTTCTTGTCTTGGTGTTCACCGATTGGATATATATGTTGTAAAGCTAATTTTGTTTTTTCTATGTAATATGCTGCTAACTAGATTTGCATCAAACCATTATTAATTGCGATCTATTCTATCAAATTCAATTCTTTGAAATAATTATCATTAGACATCGGTGTGTTCGAGAGTCAATGTATATAACTATTAAATGCTGCAACTTTATGTTGGTAAGGATGTGCCGATGTATAATGAATTGTGATATCTGTATGAGAAGGCTTATGATAAATTGAAAACTGGTGTTTATTATATGACCTTGTTATTGTTAGGTCAAAAAATTTGATCGAATTGTTCTATTCTATTTCAGAAGTGAATTTTTGTTTTGGGTGCAGGTTGTTGATGAAATTTTCGAATACAGTGAACTCTCTTTCTGTTCCTGTGAAATACACAAAAATGTTATCGACATATCGATACCAATATAGGAAATGTTTACTAAACGGGTGTTTATGAATAGTTTCTCTATGTTATCCATGAAGATATCTGCAAAAGAGGGCTTAAGGGTTTCACATTATAATTCCTTCATCACTTTTATAAAAACAATCCTTAGATGAAAAATAATTTGAGATATTCAAACATCTAATGAAGCCATAATGTCGTTTTTAATTTGTGGATTCATCATATTTTGTGTTAACAAATTATTGATAATATTATAGGAATCTTTCGGTGAAATACTTGGAAACAAATTCTTGACATCAAAAGAGAATAACCTTGCATTACTTGCAATGACAATATTTTCAATTTTCCTCATCAAATCATTTGAATTACGAATAGAAAAAGACGGTTCAAAATTACAACATTTTTCCAGAATATGTATTGAAAATTTGGAAATCTTGAATGCTGGGGCATGTGTGAATGATACCACTGGTCTTATTGGATAATAATTTTTGTGCAATTTACCTAAAGAATAAAGTTGAGGTGGTAAAGGATTCGGTAAGATAAGTTTAAATTTTTCGCTACCTGTAATGATGGATTATGAATTCTCAATGACTTCATTGAATTTATTAGTTGGATTTCGATATAACTGAATAATTAGAATCATTAATGAAATCTCATGTTTTGGAAATATAATCTTGTTCATTTCTCTCTCTGAACACACCGATGTCTAATGATAATTATTTCAAAGAATTGAATTGATAAAACAGATCGCAATAAATAATGGTTATGATGCAAATTTAGTTAGCATCATATTACATAATAAAAAATTAGCTTTACAACATATATATCCAATCGGTGAACACCAAGACAAGAAATTCAATAGTTTAACATATATAGGCAATAGTAGCAATAATGTGAAATCCTTCTTAAAAAATTCAAATTTAAATATAGCGTTCAAAACATCAACAAATTTAGGTTCATTTATCAGGAGTTATATATCTCCAATTAATAAAGAAAATAAATCAGGTGTTTATAGATTGGATTGTGCAGATTCAATTGTTTTTATATAGATAAAACAGGAAGAAATTTTAATGTTGGAATCTCTGAACATAAACGCAGTTTCATCAATGAAAAACAGATTCAAATTATTCAAATCATCTTAAGGAAAATGGTCACTCTTTCAATTCAGAATAAAAATCCTACATTCTGAGAATAGAGGTATAAAACTCAACCTTCTGGAAGTATTTGAAATTAACAGATTTAGGTATTCACCGGAAATTCTTAATGATCAGGTAGACATGAACACCCTATTAAATTTATTTCCTAAACATTAGTTCAAGTACAGATAGCTCTGAGTGGATTGCCTCTTTAGTATATATAAAATTTGTTAGTGAGATATATTTGTTGTATTCATTCGCTCTTGATATAGATACTGTGTATTGGAACGCGTCGAGCATTTAATAATATATTTTAGTAGAAATCATCGTTTACTTGTATTTATAAAAATATCATTATTCGCGGTGTTTCGGAAAATAATGGCATACTAATGAAGAAACAGAACATAATCGTCAAAGCACAGAGAATATTCTACGAGCCATTTAAAGTACCAATGCACCAGTTCATACCATTAGACTTGGAAAAAAAACACTAACGGTCCAATCACTATTTGAAATCATTGAATCAACATCAAATCATCCAAATCTAACCTTATTAGGCGTCTTCAATTTTCCAAATATATCTTGGCCAATACGGCATTTAGCAGAAGTCCACAGCTCAGAATAGACTTTAATAAATTTGCTTTTCCCACTCGGACTATTATATTTACATCGTATTTCAATACTTGTCATGTTCTGTGACAATTCAAGGAAAATCCTATCCGGTAACATGAGAAAGCAAGTTTATCAACCCTGCATAACAATGGCTTCTGGTCACGAAACGACGCTATAAATTGAGAAATCGATGTCAATTTAGTATGGCTCTTGGCAGTGAGATTACAGTTCATAAACATAAAAAGAGAATTTACGAAATTGAATGTGAACGAAAGCCATGAACGTTTGAATTATTACTGTCCTACTATCATTCAGAGGAATGAAAACGTCATAGAATATGGCGTATCGGGTATCATAAATAAACTCGCCAAGTGTGAGAATCAACTTGTGCAATATTGTTGTGTCAACTTAGAAATTTTCGGTCTGAGTATTTACCATCAATTTTAACTTTACACCTGCACCCATGGATGTTGCCAAACTTAACTGAGATGAGGAAGGCTTAAAACAGAGAAATACGACCGGTTCTTTTTTATTTTCACTAAAATGACTATAATTTGAAAACCGTTGAACTTTTAGCAGAACTTTTTTTTGTTTTCTTGATAGACATAAACACATCTATATATATATATATATATATATATATATATATATATATATATATATATATATATATATATATATATATATATATATATATATATATATATATATATATATATATATATATATATATATATATATATATGTGTTTATGTCTATCAAGAAAACAAAAAACTAGTAAAACCTTTTCAGAGCTATCAACTCCTATGCTGTTCCTATTCTTACATCTTCTTTTTGGAATTATTAAATGGTCTAAAACTGATCTAAATGAATTACAATGTCAAACGAGGAAAATGCTCTGTAAATATCATAAGCACCACCCAAAGTCAGCTGTTCAGAGAGTTACGCTACCTAGACATCTTGGAGGTCGTGGATTAATTGATTTGAATAATCTTCACAGTAAACAGATTTTTCATCTACGTTCCCATTTTCATGATAAACAGAGAACGTCTAAATTACATGATATTGTTGTTGCTTCAGATTATAATCTTACACCTCTGAACTTGACAATGCAAAAGGTAGATTTTGATATATTTGATGATAATTCTAGAAGAGAAAGTTGGATGCAGAAGGAATTACACGAAAGCACCTAAAGAATTGAAAATGATTATATTGATGAAATTGCATCGAATAAATGGTTAGTATCTGGAGAATTGTTTGCTGAAACAGAAGGCTTGGCAATTGCGATCCAGGACCAGGTTGTTTTCACAAGCAATTATAGAAAACATATCATCAAACAAAATATAGATGATTCTTGCCGTAGATGTTTCTGTTCTTCAGAAACAGTTTTTCATATATTATCATCTTGCTCAGTCCTTGCTTCAACAGATTATTTAGAAAGACATAATGCCGTCGCTAATATTATTCACTTCAATCTAGGAATTAAACATGACCTAATTCCCAAAAGAAAAAATTTCAAAAATATGAACCTGAGATTATTTGTGAAAATGACAAATATAAACTTTATTTTGATAAAACAATTCTGTGCAACAGAGCTGTAAAACACAATAGACCAGATATCGTTCTTATTGATAAACAGAATCAAATAACATATATAATTGATATTGCTATACCCGACACACATAATATACAAAATAAATACAATGAAAAATTTCTAAGTATATGATGCATGGCGACGAGATTAAAAAATGTGGAAAATGAAGAAAATATTTATTCTACCGATTATTATTTCTATAACAGGCGTTATTCCTAGAAATCTTTACAAAAGTATTGAGATTTTGGGTCTGAAGAAAATTTGTTTGAACAGTTACAAAAGATAACAGTCATCAAATCTTGTAATATTCTTCGTAGGTTTCTTTCCGAAAATAATAATGAGGTAGAGTCATAGGTTTTCTTTAGTTTATACTGCTCAGAATCTCATTTCATATTTTATTTATTTGTTTATATAAATGTAATATAATT
The DNA here is from genome assembly GCA_013387265.2 of Cryptolaemus montrouzieri. Classification (NCBI taxonomy): domain Eukaryota; kingdom Metazoa; phylum Arthropoda; class Insecta; order Coleoptera; family Coccinellidae; genus Cryptolaemus; species Cryptolaemus montrouzieri. The sequence continues at coordinate 133,206 of JABFTP020000107.1, read as the reverse complement.
AACTGACAATTTTGTCATATTTATATTCAGAGCAGTATTCTATTCGATCGTTCACCACTTCACACAAAAGAAACTATTAATGAGTAACATTCAGTGTTACTTGACTAAGGTCCGTACACTGGATTTTTCCGGGGAGAAAGCCTCTGACACTACTCGTTGGTACATTGATATCATTGTCTGATGATGCTATAGTATGTATATATTCTGGTAGATTGATATATTCTCATAACATTTAACGTTATCCTAATATATAATTACTCCAGGATATGTTTTGATTATATTCATTGCCTGGCAATGGTATTAATTACTGCGGTGGATTTATATTTTTCATGAAATCAGTTTGCGGGTAAAACCCCTATATATATATATATATATATATATATATATATATATATATATATATATATATATATTATATATATATATATATATATATATATATATATATATATATATATATATATATATATATATATATATATATATATATATATATATATATATATATATATATATATATATATATATATATATATATATATATATATATATATATATATATATATATATATATATTAACGAAAGATCCGTCACTAATCATATGGCTGAACTTGAGAAAGACCAAAGTAACACTTTGGTGAATCAAACTGTATCATAGCTTTAATCGCATAGAGAATCAGCCTTACCATCTCGTTTTCACTGATTTTTGCGTAAGGGTTGATGCGTCAAGGTGAAATATTTGCATTGAAAATGTCCCCATGAAATATTCATGACAACTTGACGTCGTACCTCTGATCGATAACTCTTTTCGAGTAAAAACCTCGTTCAAAATTTAGCGCTGTTATGAAAATCCGTAAAATTTATGCGAGAATGACTGACAACCAGGAGCAATTTGGAAATGGCTACACAAATAATTGAATATGTTTTATTTACGTTACAAATGCAACAACGAAATCACAACTGAAGTTTTTCGAATCATTAATTTTATATTTGAAAAATGACGTATTTATTTACAGTAACAGTCTGTCTAAAAAGTACCGGGAATTGATTATCAAGAAATCTTTTTGAAACGATTGTCAACGCTTTAGTTGTTGTTAAGTTCGCACAATTGTCTTCTATACTGAGGTGGAGTCTGAACGCGATCTATCACTTAGTTCATGTAAAGTTTGTAAGTTCACACAAGTGTGTTTTATGATTTTTACAAGGAATAAAGATATTGAACAAAGAATTTGTCTCAAATTTTCTATCGCAAATGGAATTTTATGTGCTGAATCGCTGAAAAAGATACACGAGGTTTACGGTTAATCAACTCTCAAAAACACATGCATATGAGTAGTAGAGTGTATTCAACAAGGGCCAAGATGTGGTGGAAGAATTGCCTCGCTCTGTTCGGACATTAACATCTTCAACTGAAGTTAACATTGATGAAGTGAAGGAAATGGTCATTCAAATTTGAGAAAAATCGGCAATGAAGTTTCTGTCTCTCACAAAACGATTCATACAATTCTGAACGGTTGTTAGGGCATGAAAAGCATTGCCAGTAGACTGGTACCAAAACAGCTAAGTATTTTGTGTCAGAACTTTTTATACTTGGAAATACTTCCTGGATTGCTTTTTGAAATTTTTTGAATAATGAAAACAAGTAATGTGTTTTTAGGAATTTCAATTAATAATTGTGAATCGTAACGCGTTTCACTACACCGTAGCTTCTTCAGACGAATGAATGTACAGAAAATAAGAATGAGAATATAATTTATTATTTTCTGTACATTTATTCGTCTGAAGAAGGTACGTGTAGTGAAACGCGTTACGAATCACAATTATTAAGAAAAATTCCTAAAAATACATTACTTGTTTTAATTATTGATAATGGAATTGTACCAAGTAAAAACCTCCCAAATTCAAGTGAAATTTTTGCGTGAAATCATGTTTTCAATCATACTTGAACTGTAACCGTTATACAACAGCTTAACTTATATTGATAATCCTGGTCTAAAATAAAATCATTCTCCCGCATTATAATTTCTATGTAGCATTCCGAACTGATAATTCTTTAGGCCGACATATCAAAACTGCAAATCTAAAATTGATGAAGGTAATAAATCCGGTATTTATAAACTGTCTTGCTGGGATTGTTATGAAATTTATATTGCTAGAACTTTCAGAAATTACTCTTACTCGAAGAAAACCATCACTTTAGTGATAATTTCAAAATTTTACACAATGAAAATAATAGACAAAAACTCAATCTATGGAAATTTAGAGATTAACAAAGAAAAGAATTCAGGTACGTTACTTAATAGTCAATTAGATCTAAATCCTTTTCCTTTACTGAATCTTTTCAATTCATAAAGTAAGCAACTCCGATGGGTTTTCCAACATACCCCTTGTACCTTTTGTAATATTAAGTAGGAAATAAGAATATTATATAAGAAATTACTATGTTCATTAGTTTGTATCTATCTGATGAAGCCACAGTGTGGTGAAACAGATCATAGTTTTGTTAAAACAGTGAAAATCTAAATACCATAGTTTTATTTCATTGAAAATATGTATATCAATTTTCATCAAGTAACAACCTCCTCAATCAAATTATTGAAAGAAGATGAGACAAGCTTTTTGGTCATTTGATATTTCAAGCTAATTCTGAGATAATATTGAAAAACTATTCAAGAACATCCGTTATTCAAATACTCCATTTACTGGTTTAGATATGTCGACGATATCATTTGGTGTTTCACTGGCACAAACAGATAATTAGAGTCATTCAAAACATTCATTAACAAAATTCACGATAATATTAAATTCACTTTGGAGATAGAAACAGAAAACTCAATTAACTCTTTGGATTTAACTATTACTAAAATTAACGGCAAATATGATTTTTTTTTATTTTTCATAAGCCATCGCATATAGATATTACTATTCACAGCTCATCTACACATCCTTATCCACATAAATTAGCTGCCATAATAGTATGGTTTTATAGACTCATTAATATCCCAATGTCACAAAATAATCTCATAAAAGAGCTAAATATATTTAAACAAATAGCAGTCAATAACACTCACAGTCCTAGTATGATTGAGAACATGATATCACGCAAAAAATTTCAAAAAGCAATCCAGGAGGTATTTCAAGTATAAAAAGTTCTAACACAAAATACAACAGCTTAACTTATATTGGTAGTCCTAGTCTACAATTAAAATCATTCTCTTGCATTATAATTTCAATATAGCATTCCGAACTGATAATTCCAAAGGCCGACATATCAAAACTGCAAATCTAAAATTGATAAAAGTAATAAATCCGGTGTTTATAAACTGTCTTGCGGGGATTGTAATAAAATTTATATTAGTAGAACTTTCAGAAATTTCAAAGTTAAAATATCCGAGTATAAACGTAGTTTTGATTATCATAAATCAGATTCCCATTATTCTAATCACTTACTGGTAGAAAACCATAACTTTTATGATAATTTCAAAATTTTACACAATGAAAATAATAGACAAAAACTCTACCAATGGGAAATTTTAGAGATTAACAAAGAAAAGAATTCAGGTAGGTAATAGTCAATTAGAGCTAAATCCTTCTCCTCTACTCAATCTTTTCAATTCATAAAATAATCAACTCCGATGGGTTTTCCAACATACCCCTTGTACTTGTACATATTGTAATATTAAGTAGGAAATAAGACTAGTATATAAGGAATAACTCTGTTCATTAGTTTGTATCTATCTGATGAAGCCACAGTGTGGTGAAACCGGTCATAGTTTTGGTAATATAGTGAAAATCTAAATACCATAGTATTATTTTTATTGAAAATATGTATATCGATTTTCATCAAGTAACGACCTCCTCAATCAAACTCTCAGTATTGTGCTATTTTTGTGGTGTGTTGTGATATTGTGAAGACTCAATTCTGTTCAAGCAAGACGTCAGTGTATTGAGTCAGGTATGTAAGTGAAAATTAACAATGGATGAATGGTTCCTAAAGAAAACGCCGCATGTAGATTTGAATCAAAATTCTGGGCCATCAACTTTAAAAAATTAAACTAGACCTGTACTTGTCCATATTTGTTGTTTGGGCAGCTAAAGGAAAAAATAAAAAAACCTGGAAACTTGCAAATGGATCAGAAAGTGAAAAAGAAAATATGACAAGTTTAACTTAGAATTAGGATTCACTTTAAAACCTCTCTTTTGAAACGCCATTTCGAAAGCAACCAATAGAATGTAGTCAAAAAGGAGTAACCGTACTTTGAACGTTTTTTAGAAGTTCTTGAAAGTAGGAAAAACACGATAAAACAGTTTTCTGATCCAGAACAAAATGAAATTGTTTCAAACAAAGTTAGTCATTTGATTGCGAAGGCTGCTAAAAACCATGCTATTGGCGAAAACTGAATCCTCCCAGCCGCAGAAGAAATTCAGAGAAAATTGGGAAAAGAGCAAAAAACTGAAACAATTCCATTACCAATTAATATAGTTTCTGGGAGAATTAGTGATATGGCGTATGGCGCAAAAGAACAACTTGTTAGAGCAATATAAAGTAGTCCTCGCTTTGGTATACAACTCAATGAAACCACCATGCCGCTGGCTTAACCCTATTGATTGTATTTGTACGTGGTATTGACCAAGATGAATTATTTGAAGATATTTTATTTTCAAGACACTTAAAACATCGAAAAAGATGAAGATATTTTCAAGTTTTTGGATTCATTTTCTCCAAAAACCATCTCTAGTGGAAAAAATTTGTTTCAGTGTGTATGCTTGGTGCTAAGGCTATAAGCGGTCACATCATAGGACTTGTAGGATATATTGAAGAGGTTTCAACAGAGTGTAAGTTCACTCATTGTGTACTTCGCCGAGAGGCTTCGGTTGCTAAGTACCTCCCTGATGAACTTAAAGATGTCCTTGATCAGAGGGTGAAATTTATGAACTTCATGAAAACTAGGCATCAAAAATCTCGTTACTTTAATATTCCATGCAACGAATGATGAGCCTCCATGAAAACGAGATAAAAGTCATAATTAAATCAGAAATATTATTCAAATTATTCAAATCATCTTAAGGAAAATGGTCACTCTTTCAATTCAGAATAAAAATCCTACATTCTGAGAATAGAGGTATAAAACTCAACCTTCTGGAAGTATTTGAAATTAACAGATTTAGGTATTCACCGGAAATTCTTAATGATCAGGTAGACATGAACACCCTATTAAATTTATTTCCTAAACATTAGTTCAAGTACAGATAGCTCTGAGTGGATTGCCTCTTTAGTATATATAAAAATTTGTTAGTGAGATATATTTGTTGTATTCATTCGCTCTTGATATAGATACTGTGTATTGAACGCGTCGAGCATTTAATAATATATTTTAGTAGAAATCATCGTTTACTTGTATTTATAAAAATATCATTATTCGCGGTGTTTCGGAAAATAATGGCATACTAATGAAGAAACAGAACATAATCGTCAAAGCACAGAGAATATTCTACGAGCCATTTAAAGTACCAATGCACCAGTTCATACCATTAGACTTGGAAAAAAAACACTAACGGTCCAATCACTATTTGAAATCATTGAATCAACATCAAATCATCCAAATCTAACCTTATTAGGCGTCTTCAATTTTCCAAATATATCTTGGCCAATACGGCATTTAGCAGAAGTCCACAGCTCAGAATAGACTTTAATAAATTTGCTTTTCCCACTCGGACTATTATATTTACATCGTATTTCAATACTTGTCATGTTCTGTGACAATTCAAGGAAAATCCTATCCGGTAACATGAGAAAGCAAGTTTATCAACCCCTGCATAACAATGGCTTCTGGTCACGAAACGACGCTATAAATTGAGAAATCGATGTCAATTTAGTATGGCTCTTGGCAGTGAGATTACAGTTCATAAACATAAAAAGAGAATTTACGAAATTGAATGTGAACGAAAGCCATGAACGTTTGAATTATTACTGTCCTACTATCATTCAGAGGAATGAAAACGTCATAGAATATGGCGTATCGGGTATCATAAATAAACTCGCCAAGTGTGAGAATCAACTTGTGCAATATTGTTGTGTCAACTTAGAAATTTTCGGTCTGAGTATTTACCATCAATTTTAACTTTACACCTGCACCCATGGATGTTGCCAAACTTAACTGAGATGAGGAAGGCTTAAAACAGAGAAATACGACCGGTTCTTTTTTATTTTCACTAAAATGACTATAATTTGAAAACCGTTGAACTTTTAGTAGAATTTTTGTTTTTTGATAGACATAAACACACCCATATATATATATATATATATATATATATATATATATATATATATATATATATATATATATATATATATATATATATATATATATATATGGGTGTGTTTATGTCTATCAAGAAAACAAAAAACTAGTAAAACCTTTTCAGAGCTATCAACTCCTATGCTGTTCCTATTCTTACATCTTCTTTTGGAATTATTAAATGGTCTAAAACTGATCTAAATGAATTACAATGTCAAACGAGGAAAATGCTCTGTAAATATCATAAGCACCACCCAAAGTCAGCTGTTCAGAGAGTTACGCTACCTAGACATCTTGGAGGTCGTGGATTAATTGATTTGAATAATCTTCACAGTAAACAGATTTTTCATCTACGTTCCCATTTTCATGATAAACAGAGAACGTCTAAATTACATGATATTGTTGTTGCTTCAGATTATAATCTTACACCTCTGAACTTGACAATGCAAAAGGTAGATTTTGATATATTTGATGATAATTCTAGAAGAGAAAGTTGATGCAGAAGGAATTACACGGAAAGCACCCTAAAGAATTGAAAATGATTATATTGATGAAATTGCATCGAATAAATGGTTAGTATCTGGAGAATTGTTTGCTGAAACAGAAGGCTTGGCAATTGCGATCCAGGACCAGGTTGTTTTCACAAGCAATTATAGAAAACATATCATCAAACAAAATATAGATGATTCTTGCCGTAGATGTTTCTGTTCTTCAGAAACAGTTTTTCATATATTATCATCTTGCTCAGTCCTTGCTTCAACAGATTATTTAGAAAGACATAATGCCGTCGCTAATATTATTCACTTCAATCTAGGAATTAAACATGACCTAATTCCCAAAAGAAAAAAATTTCAAAAATATGAACCTGAGATTATTTGTGAAAATGACAAATATAAACTTTATTTTGATAAAACAATTCTGTGCAACAGAGCTGTAAAACACAATAGACCAGATATCGTTCTTATTGATAAACAGAATCAAATAACATATATAATTGATATTGTTATACCCGACACACATAATATACAAAATAAATACAATGAAAAAATTTCTAAGTATATGATGCATGGCGACGAGATTAAAAAATGTGGAAAATGAAGAAAATATTTATTCTACCGATTATTATTTCTATAACAGGCGTTATTCCTAGAAATCTTTACAAAAGTATTGAGATTTTGGGTCTGAAGAAAATTTGTTCGAACAGTTACAAAAGATAACAGTCATCAAATCTTGTAATATTCTTCGTAGGTTTCTTTCCGAAAATAATAATGAGGTAGAGTCATAGGTTTTCTTTAGTTTATACTGCTCAGAATCTCATTTCATATTTTATTTATTTGTTTATATAAATGTAATATAATTAACTGACAATTTTGTCATATTTATATTCAGAGCAGTATTCTATTCGATCGTTCACCACTTCACACAAAAGAAACTATTAATGAGTAACATTCAGTGTTACTTGACTAAGGTCCGTACACTGGATTTTTCCGGGGAGAAAGCCTCTGACACTACTCGTTGGTACATTGATATCATTGTCTGATGATGCTATAGTATGTATATATTCTGGTAGATTGATATATTCTCATAACATTTAACGTTATCCTAATATATAATTACTCCAGGATATGTTTTGATTATATTCATTGCCTGGCAATGGTATTAATTACCGTGGTGGATTTATATTTTTTCATGAAATCAGTTTGCAGGGTAAAACCCTATATATATATATATATATATATATATATATATATATATATATATATATATATATATATATATATTTTTTCGTTATATATATATATATATATATATATATATATATATATATATATATATATATATATATATATATATATATATATATATATATATATATATATATATATATATATATATATATATATATATATATATATATATATATATATATATATATATTAACGAAAGATCCGTCACTAATCATATGGCTGAACTTGAGAAAGACCAAAGTAACACTTTGGTGAATCAAACTGTATCATAGCTTTAATCGCATAGAGAATCAGCCTTACCATCTCGTTTTCACTGATTTTTGCGTAAGGGTTGATGCGTCAAGGTGAAATATTTGCATTGAAAATGTCCCCATGAAATATTCATGACAACTTGACGTCGTACCTCTGATCGATAACTCTTTTTCGAGTAAAAAACCTCGTTCAAAATTTAGCGCTGTTATGAAAATCCGTAAAATTTATGCGAGAATGACTGACAACCAGGAGCAATTTGGAAATGGCTACACAAATAATTGAATATGTTTTATTTACGTTACAAATGCAACAACGAAATCACAACTGAAGTTTTTCGAATCATTAATTTTATATTTGAAAAATGACGTATTTATTTACAGTAACAGTCTGTCTAAAAAGTACCGGGAATTGATTATCAAGAAATCTTTTTGAAACGATTGTCAACGCTTTAGTTGTTGTTAAGTTCGCACAATTGTCTTCTATACTGAGGTGGAGTCTGAACGCGATCTATCACTTAGTTCATGTAAAGTTTGTAAGTTCACACAAGTGTGTTTTGCGATTTTTACAAGGAATAAAGATATTGAACAAAGAATTTGTCTCAAATTTTCTATCGCAAATGGAATTTTATGTGCTGAATCGCTGAAAAAGATACACGAGGTTTACGGTTAATCAACTCTCAAAAACACATGCATATGAGTAGTAGAGTGTATTCAACAAGGGCCAAGATGTGGTGGAAGAATTGCCTCGCTCTGTTCGGACATTAACATCTTCAACTGAAGTTAACATTGATGAAGTGAAGGAAATGGTCATTCAAATTTGAGAAAAATCGGCAATGAAGTTTCTGTCTCTCACAAAACGATTCATACAATTCTGAACGGTTGTTAGGGCATGAAAAGCATTGCCAGTAGACTGGTACCAAAACAGCTAAGTATTTTGTGTCAGAACTTTTTATACTTGGAAATACTTCCTGGATTGCTTTTTGAAATTTTTGAATAATGAAAACAAGTAATGTGTTTTAGATTTTACTTATCAATTGGATCATGTTTCACTATTATCAGAAGCTTTTTCAGACGAATGAATGTACAGAAAATAAGAATGAGAATATAATTTATTATTTTCTGTACATTTATTCGTCTGAAGAAGGTACGGTGTAGTGAAACGCGTTACGAATCACAATTATTAAGAAAAAATTCCTAAAATACATTACTTGTTTTAATTATTGATAATGGAATTGTACCAAGTAAAAACCTCCCAAATTCAAGTGAAATTTTTTGCGTGAAATCATGTTTTCAATCATACTTGAACTGTAACCGTTATACAACAGCTTAACTTATATTGATAATCCTGGTCTAAAATAAAATCATTCCTCCCGCATTATAATTTCTATGTAGCATTCCGAACTGATAATTCTTTAGGCCGACATATCAAAAACTGCAAATCTAAAATTGATGAAGGTAATAAATCCGGTATTTATAAACTGTCTTGCTGGGATTGTTATGAAATTTATATTGCTAGAACTTTCAGAAATTACTTTACTCGAAGAAAACCATCACTTTAGTGATAATTTCAAAATTTTACACAATGAAAATAATAGACAAAAACTCAATCTATGGAAATTTAGAGATTAACAAAGAAAAGAATTCAGGTACGTTACTTAATAGTCAATTAGATCTAAATCCTTTTCCTTTACTGAATCTTTTCAATTCATAAAGTAAGCAACCTGATGGGTTTTCCAACATACCCTTTGTACCTTTTGTAATATTAAGTAGGAAATAAGAATATTATATAAGAAATTACTATGTTCATTAGTTTGTATCTATCTGATGAAGCCACAGTGTGGTGAAACAGATCATAGTTTTGTTAAAACAGTGAAAATCTAAATACCATAGTTTTATTTCATTGAAAATATGTATATCAATTTTCATCAAGTAACAACCTCCTCAATCAAATTATTGAAAGAAGATGAGACAAGCTTTTTGGTCATTTGATATTTCAAGCTAATTCTGAGATAATATTGAAAAAACTATTCAAGAACATCCGTTATTCAAATACTCCATTTACTGGTTTAGATATGTCGACGATATCATTTGGTGTTTCACTGGCACAAACAGATAATTAGAGTCATTCAAAACATTCATTAACAAAATTCACGATAATATTAAATTCACTTTGGAGATAGAAACAGAAAACTCAATTAACTCTTTGGATTTAACTATTACTAAAATTAACGGCAAATATGATTTTTTATTTTTCATAAGCCATCGCATATAGATATTACTATTCACAGCTCATCTACACATCCTTATCCACATAAATTAGCTGCTTACAATAGTATGGTTTTATAGACTCATTAATATCCCAATGTCACAAAATAATCTCATAAAAGAGCTAAATATATTTAAACAAATAGCAGTCAATAACACTCACAGTCCTAGTATGATTGAGAACATGATATCACGCAAAAATTTCAAAAGCAATCCAGGAGGTATTTCCAAGTATAAAAAGTTCTAACACAAAATACAACAGCTTAACTTATATTGGTAGTCCTAGTCTACAATTAAAATCATTCCTCTTGCATTATAATTTCAATATAGCATTCCGAACTGATAATTCCAAAGGCCGACATATCAAAAACTGCAAATCTAAAATTGATAAAAGTAATAAATCCGGTGTTTATAAACTGTCTTGCGGGGATTGTAATAAAATTTATATTAGTAGAACTTTCAGAAATTTCAAAGTTAAAATATCCGAGTATAAACGTAGTTTTGATTATCATAAATCAGATTCCCATTATTCTAATCACTTACTGGTAGAAAACCATAACTTTTATGATAATTTCAAAATTTTACACAATGAAAATAATAGACAAAAACTCTACCAATGGGAAATTTTAGAGATTAACAAAGAAAAGAATTCAGGTAGGTAATAGTCAATTAGAGCTAAATCCTTCTCCTCTACTCAATCTTTTCAATTCATAAAATAATCAACTCCGATGGGTTTTCCAACATACCCCTTGTACTTGTACATATTGTAATATTAAGTAGGAAATAAGACTAGTATATATGAATAACTCTGTTCATTAGTTTGTATCTATCTGATGAAGCCACAGTGTGGTGAAACCGGTCATAGTTTTGGTAATATAGTGAAAATCTAAATACCATAGTATTATTTTTATTGAAAATATGTATATCGATTTTCATCAAGTAACGACCTCCTCAATCAAACTCTCAGTATTGTGCTATTTTTGTGGTGTGTTGTGATATTGTGAAGACTCAATTCTGTTCAAGCAAGACGTCAGTGTATTGAGTCAGGTATGTAAGTGAAAATTAACAATGGATGAATGGTTCCTAAAGAAAACGCCGCATGTAGATTTGAATCAAAATTCTGGGCCATCAACTTTAAAAAATTAAACTAGACCTGTACTTGTCCATATTTGTTGTTTGGGCAGCTAAAGGAAAAAATAAAAAAACCTGGAAACTTGCAAATGGATCAGAAAGTGAAAAGAAAATATGACAAGTTTAACTTAGAATTAGGATTCACTTTAAAACCTCTCTTTTGAAACGCCATTTCGAAAGCAACCAATAGAATGTAGTCAAAAAGGAGTAACCGTACTTTGAACGTTTTTTAGAAGTTCTTGAAAGTAGGAAAAACACGATAAAACAGTTTTCTGATCCAGAACAAAATGAAATTGTTTCAAACAAAGTTAGTCATTTGATTGCGAAGGCTGCTAAAAACCATGCTATTGGCGAAAACTGAATCCTCCCAGCCGCAGAAGAAATTCAGAGAAAATTGGGGAAAAGAGCAAAAAAAACTGAAACAATTCCATTACCAATTAATATAGTTTCTGGGAGAATTAGTGATATGGCGTATGGCGCAAAAGAACAACTTGTTAGAGCAATATAAAGTAGTCCTCGCTTTGGTATACAACTCAATGAAACCACCATGCCGCTGGCTTAACCCTATTGATTGTATTTGTACGTGGTATTGACCAAGATGAATTATTTGAAGATATTTTATTTTCAAGACACTTAAAACATCGAAAAGATGAAGATATTTTCAAGTTTTTGGATTCATTTTCCCCAAAAACCATCTCTAGTGGAAAAAATTTGTTTCAGTGTGTATGCTTGGTGCTAAGGCTATAAGCGGTCACATCATAGGACTTGTAGGATATATTGAAGAGGTTTCAACAGAGTGTAAGTTCACTCATTGTGTACTTCGCCGAGAGGCTTCGGTTGCTAAGTACCTCCCTGATGAACTTAAAGATGTCCTTGATCAGAGGGTGAAATTTATGAACTTCATGAAAACTAGGCATCAAAAATCTCGTTACTTTAATATTCCATGCAACGAATGATGAGCCTCCATGAAAACGAGATAAAAGTCATAATTAAATCAGAAATATTGAATCTGTTGGACGTTTGCATTGAACAAAATTATTTTTCTTTCAACAACATCTATTACAGTAGTGAAAATGGTTTGATCATGGGAAATCCTTTGAGTCCACTATTAGCAGAGACTTTTATGAATAATATTGAACAGAAAATTCATACACATCCACTCATTCCCAAATTTCTTTATTGGTATAGATATGTTGACGACATCTTAGTATGTTTCATTGGAACTACTCGTCAATTAGACTTATTTATTAATTTCATTAATTCCATCTATTGAACATTAAATTCACGATAGAAATTGAACAGAACGATTCCATTAATTTTTTGGATTTAAAATCACTAAACAAAATAATAATCATGTTTTTCGGTCTTTCGTAAACCAACACATACTGATACAATTATACATAACTACTCATTACATCCAATTCAACACAAAGTTGCAGCTTTAAGCAGCATGGTACATCGGTTACTCAATTTACCTTTATCAGTAGAAGATTATAATAAAGAGTTAAACATCATCAAACAGATAGCCATTAATAATTCATATAATCCGGATATGATAGATCTAATCATTCGTAAAAAACTGTATCAGAAAGCAATAAATGAAGTATATCCTATTCATAAAGACTATAAAATATTCAACAGTTTAACATTCTGCGGTTCTGCAAGTACAAATATTAAATCCTTTCTCGTCAAACAAAATCTTAATATAGCTTTCAAAACTTCTAATAACTTAGGTAAACATATTAAAAATAATAAATCTCGTTTTGAAAAATCAAGTAAATCAGGAATCTATAAACTCAATTGCGGTTCTTGTGATAAAATTTATATCGGTAGGACCTATAGGAGTTTTGGCATAAGAACATCTGAACATAAACGTAGCTTCGAAAAAAATAAATCTGATTCAAATTATTCAAACCACCTAATAAAAGAAAACCATTCATTCAATAAAAACTTTGACATATTACATATAAAATCAAAAAGTTCAAAATTAGATCTCCTAGAAGCATTAGAAATAAATAGATACAAACATTCGGACAAGCTTTTGAATGAGCAGGTAGATGTGAATTTTTCACCCCTACTCAACTTGTTTAATTAGTTTTTATTACCTTTCATACTAACTGTACAACGGCTCGGTGTGGATTTTCCTGTTATTCATCCAACTTGTTCTACGATTTGTTTATAATACCATACTCTTCATTCTGTTTTTCATTCTTGATAAAGCTGCTGTGTCAGCGAAACGTCGTCGAATTTTTTCAAATAAAGTGTAGATTAAAGTTAAACCTTGTGTTTTTTTATCTCATTTATATCATGGATCTACATCAAGTAACGGCCTCCACAATTCAAATCCATGAAAACTTATTGCTACATATTGAGGTACGACAGCTTACTCGAGGAAATGTTTTGTCCCATATATTTGAACTCCACAAAGAATTATATTTTTTCACAGAACACGAAACACATCTGTCTTTTGTATTTACTGATATTTTTGAAAAAATCAACACCTGGAATGTAGCAATCCATGCAGGGTAGTGTATTTGCTATATTTGGTGTGGCAAAGAACACAGATACAATGATATGAGAGATTACTCTTTGGGACAAACAACTACAAATCGTTTGAAAGATTACATACATTTTTGCAAGATAAAGAGAAAAACATTTTTGATATCACTGTACTCAAGACCAGAGGTGCTCAAACGGTCGATTGCGAGTACTCTTTGAATAGATCTCGAGAAAAAAGAATGTTTAATAAGTAGCTAACTAACTACAAAAATTTATTACGTAAGGAAATAATACCTTGCTAGCAGCAAAAGGCGGCTTCTTCAAAGTAACGCACTGTACTTGTCAAAGAAAAGCCGCGTTTTTTATTCTTGCCGCTTTTCTCGCGTTTGACGGGAACATTCACGCCGATATAAATGTTGCGCCTGCAGGAATTTGAGTCATTCTGAATCGTAACACGAAGGCAATACTATGTCGATACAAAGTTCATTATTAAATAGTACAAAATGAGTGCAGCGTAGAAATCTAAAACGTATCAAGTCTAGAGGTTATGATCCACTGGAGATGCAATAGGTGTTTTAGTTCTAGTTAATCCATAGATATTCAAGACCAACTTTGAAACCCAAATTTATTAATAGCAACAATCATACTGAGATCTACAAAATGTGAGAGGTATATCTGAGAGAATACAAAACATGGGCAACATAAAAATTTGTCTGAAAAGTGAGAATTCTCTCAAAATTTTTACAAGAACCAAAGCAACGGTACCGAATGAACAACAATCAAATGAATGAGATAAAAACACAAGGTTTAACTTTGATCTACACTTTATTTGAAAAAATTTCGACGACGTTTCGCTGACACAGCAGCTTTATCAAGAATGAAAAATAGAATGAAGAGTATGGTATTATAAACAAATCGTAGAACAAGTTGGATGAATAACAGGAAAATCCACACCGAGCCATTGTACAGTTAGTATGAAAGGTAATAAAAACTAATTGAACAAGTTAAGTAGGGGTGAGTAATTCAAATCTACCTGTTCATTCAAAAGCTTGTCCGAATGTTTGTATCTATTTATTTCTAATGCTTCTAGGAGATCTAATTTTGAACTTTTGATTTTATATGTAATATGTCAAAGTTTTTATTGAATGAATGGTTTTCTTTTATTAGGTGGTTTGAATAATTTGAATCAGATTTATTTTTGTCGAAGCTACGTTTATGTTCAGATGTTCTTATGCCAAAACTCCTATAGGTCCTACCGATATAAATTTTATCACAAGAACCGCAATTGAGTTTATAGATTCCTGATTTACTTGATTTTTCAACACGAGATTTATTATTTTTAATATGTTTACCTAAGTTATTAGAAGTTTTGAAAGCTATATTAAGATTTTGTTTGACGAGAAAGGATTTAATATTTGTACTTGCAGAACCGCAGAATGTTACACTGTTGAATATTTTATAGTCTTTATGAATAGGATAAACTTCATTTATTGCTTTTTGATAGAGTTTTTACGAATGATTAGGTCTATCATATCCGGATTATATGAATTATTAATGGCTATCTGTTTGATGATGTTTAACTCTTTATTATAATCTTCTACTGATAAAGGTAAATTGAGTAACCGATGTACCATGCTGTTTAAAGCTGCAACTTTGTGTTGAATGGGATGTAATGAGTAGTTATGTATAATTGTATCAGTATGTGTTGGTTTACGAAAGACCGAAAAACATGATTATTATTTTGTTTAGTGATTTTAAGTCCAAAAATTTATGGAATCGTTCTGTTCAATTTCTATCGTGAATTTAATGTTCAAATGGATGGAATTAATGAAATTAACAAATAAGTCTAATTGACGAGTAGTTCCAATGAAACATACTAAGATGTCGTCAACATATCTATACCAATAAAGAAATTTGGAAATGTTGGATCCAACTATTAAATTCCAGAAAAATATTAAAATTGCAATAAATGACGCAAAATCTTTAATTAAAGCAATAGATAAATACAAATTAATTTTACCAAACCCTCAACCACCTCAACTGTATTCACTCATTAAATTGCATAAAGTAAATAACCCCGTTAGACCAGTCGTATCTTACGTTACAGCCCCAGCCGTGAAATTGTCGCACTACCTTATAGATATTATTAAAAATTTTCTATAAAAAATTCATTCGAATTGATAAATAACATAAAAAACGTTAACCTACCACCTAACGCAAAACTTATTTTGTTTGATGTTGAGAATTTATACCCAAGTGTTCCTCCAGGTGATGTCAAAATATTAATCGAAAACATGTTGAATTCGAATCATGTTAACCACATAATCAAATCAGAAATATTGAATCTGTTGGACGTTTGCATTGAACAAAATTATTTTTCTTTCAACAACATCTATTACAGTAGTGAAAATGGTTTGATCATGGGAAATCCTTTGAGTCCACTTTTAGCAGAGATTTTATGAATAATATTGAACAGAAAATTCATACACATCCACTCATTTCCAAATTTCTTTATTGGTATAGATATGTTGACGACATCTTAGTATGTTTCATTGAACTACTCGTCAATTAGACTTATTTCTTAATTTCATTAATTCCATCCATTTGAACATTAAATTCACGATAGAAATTGAACAGAACGATTCCATAAATTTTTGGACTTAAAAATCACTAAACAAAATAATAATCATGTTTTTCGGTCTTTCGTAAACCAACACATACTGATACAATTATACATAACTACTCATTACATCCCATTCAACACAAAGTTGCAGCTTTAAACAGCATCGTACATCGGTTACTCAATTTACCTTTATCAGTAGAAGATTATAATAAAGAGTTAAACATCATCAAACAGATAGCCATTAATAATTCATATAATCCGGATATGATAGACCTAATCATTCGTAAAAACTCTATCAAAAAGCAATAAATGAAGTTTATCCTATTCATAAAGACTATAAAATATTCAACAGTGTAACATTCTGCGGTTCTGCAAGTACAAATATTAAATCCTTTCTCGTCAAACAAAATCTTAATATAGCTTTCAAAACTTCTAATAACTTAGGTAAACATATTAAAAATAATAAATCTCGTGTTGAAAAATCAAGTAAATCAGGAATCTATAAACTCAATTGCGGTTCTTGTGATAAAATTTATATCGGTAGGACCTATAGGAGTTTTGGCATAAGAACATCTGAACATAAACGTAGCTTCGACAAAAATAAATCTGATTCAAATTATTCAAACCACCTAATAAAAGAAAACCATTAATTCAATAAAAACTTTGATATATTACATATAAAATCAAAAGTTCAAAATTAGATCTCCTAGAAGCATTAGAAATAAATAGATACAAACATTCGGACAAGCTTTTGAATGAACAGGTAGATTTGAATTACTCACCCCTACTTAACTTGTTCAATTAGTTTTTATTACCTTTCATACTAACTGTACAATGGCTCGGTGTGGATTTTCCTGTTATTCATCCAACTTGTTCTACGATTTGTTTATAATACCATACTCTTCATTCTATTTTTCATTCTTGATAAAGCTGCTGTGTCAGCGAAACGTCGTCGAAATTTTTTCAAATAAAGTGTAGATCAAAGTTAAACCTTGTGTTTTTATCTCATTTATATCATGGATCTACATTAAGTAACGGCCTCCACAATTCAAAAAAACAATCAGATGTAATAAATGAAATTTCTTGTTTGTCCTGTGAAGCTTGCTACATAAGTCAGACTGGTAGATATTTACAAAAAAGATTGAAAGAACACATAGCAGACTGCAAACAGTTTCGGAATAGAGCACACTACACCGCTTTGGTTGAACATAAAATAAATCGAGGAAACAATTCAAACTTTGAAAATGCAAAAATCTTGGGAAAGCAGAATTTCTACGGTAAAAGAACTTTTGAAGAAATGCTTGAGATAAAAAAGAATGAGGGTAGGGCCGTAAACAGACGATCTGATATCGATCTTCTCAGCCGTTCTTATTTTAACATTATTGAAAAATTAAGAGCGAAATGAAATTCAAACTAATCGTTTTTGGTACCTCCTTGACGTGTTCTACCATATTGCCTTGATGCATACGACTGACATATGATTTCCGAGTTCATTCATTTCTTTTCAACATCGTTGCGAATTTCAGACTGTGTGTGTTGTTGTTATGAATTTTCCATTTACGTAATGTTTTGTCGGTGTTCATTAGTTTTTAGACTGGACACTTGTATTAAATGTAAGTAATTTTAATCAATATTCATTTTATTTATTTTAGATCTCATGTTTTTCGTACCCATTTATATATATATATATATATATATATATATATATATATATATATATATATATATACATGTTTTGTTGTTCCTGTTGAGAATACCAGTGAGAGGGTTTATATTTGAACCATGTTGTTTTTTCATTATAGTTGCCCTGAAGAAGACCCACTAAAGGTGTCGAAACGTCGGTTGATTTACAACAATAAGTTCTATTCTTCTTTTGATCCTCACTTCAAAAAGAGCTACTAAAACGTATCATTTTAGAAACGATTGGGAGGAAAAATTTATCTTTTGCATGGTGAAGAATAATTGCATTTGTCTTATTTGTCGTGCGTCAGTTGCAATACCTAAGCGTGCTAACTTAGAGAGGCATCATAAAACGGTCCATGAAAACTATGAAAAGGATTTTCGGTCACAGAGTGAATTAAGAAAACGAAGAGTACGTGATTTAAAATCTTGCTTGAAAAAAGAACAAACCACGTTTACAAGACCAGCTAAACAATCAAAAGCTGCTACGATTGCGTTATTCAAAATATCTCATATATTGGTAAGACAAGAAACCATTCGAAGATGGATCGGTTTTGAAGAAGGCATTAATTGAAGCGGGTGAGACTTTATGTGGAGATTTTTAAAATAAAACAGAAATCATGTCTGCTGTTAGAGAACTTCAGTTATCTAGTCCGACTGTCACAAGGCGTATTGAAGTCATGAGTCAGATAAACTTGAAACATGATATCATGAAATGTACATACTTTTCTTTACAGTTCAACGAAACCACCGATATGATAGACACTGTCCAGCGCTTATTCGGATGGTATCACAGCTCTACAAAAAAATTTTTTTTTATTGTTGCCCTGGATATCATCGCAAATTTTTATGTTTTCAATTGCCCAGATTACGAATATATTCATGAAAGTTCTCAATGTGCTCGTATTTTCATGATTTTTGCATTTCTTATATTTTGAACAATTATAAGCTTGTGAAATAAAATTTAATTTTCCAGTCATGATTAGGCTTCTGCGCAACTTTTTCGCGCATACAAACATCACCTGATCCCCTCTCTCAGACCCCTTGCTCCACGGAACAGCTGAGATCTCAGTTATTTGACAATACACGTAAATCTGGATAAAGTGTCATGGATTAATATTTTGTTTCAATTACTGAATGTCCATTCTTATATATTTGTCTTCTAGTCTAAAATATGAGTTCTTCACGAACAAAGTGTAAATATTGATTTATTTTGTTATATTTGCGGTGTTTATATACCAAAAAAACAAAAAAGAAATATCACAGACTTTGTCAAGGAGACTTATGTTGAATATTTTGGTTTCAAAATGGACAAATTAGGTAAACCATGGGTTCCTAATAAAGTTTGTAAGTCCTGTATTGAGTCTTTACGGTTGTGGAAAAAAGGTGAACGTTCTGGATTAGACTTTGGTATTCCTATGATCTGGATGGAGCCTACGAATCATTTAGATTATTGTTACTTTTGCGTAGTAGATGTTAAAGGTTTTAATCGAAATCAAACGTGGAGATACCCAGACTTACAGTCTACGAAATGTCCGGTTCTACACAGTGAAAATCTCCCTCGGCCCATATACATTTCAAAAGTAATTCGCATGCCCTCAGAAACAATGATGTTACCAAATTCACAGATATCGGGACCATCTACTAGTGGAAGTGAATGGGAAGGTGAAACATCTACGCCAAAGTTATTTTCTTAAAATGAACTCAGTGATTTAATACGTGATCTCAATTTATCAAAACAAGGATCAGAACTGTTAGCCTCAAGATTGAAAGAAAAAAATTTATTGGCACCAACAGTAACAATTACAACATACAGAACGCGAGAAAAAGAGTTATTACAATTTTTTAGTGAAAATGAAGGATTAGTGTATTGTAATGATATCGCGAAGCTGCTTATAGACATGGGTTTAAAAGAGTACAAATCTACTGAATGGCGCCTTTTTATTGATAGTTGCAAAAGAAGTTTAAAATGCGTCTTATTGCATAAATTTGCATCAATTCCAATTGCCCATTCAACGAAACTCAAAGAAGAATATGAAAATGTAAAATTAGTTTTAGAGAAAATTAAATACTCTGAGCATCAATGGCCGATCTGTGTGGATTTAAAAATGGTTAATTTTTTACTTGGCCAACAAAGTGGATATACAAAATACCCTTGCTTTATTTGTATGTGGGATAGTAGAGCAAAGCAACTTCATTGGGAACAAGATGTTTGGCCTGTAAGAAATTCTTTAACTGTCGGTAAAGCCAACGTAATAAGGGAGCCGCTGGTGAGCAGAGGCAAAATCATACTTCCACCATTACATATTAAGTTAGGTATGATTAAGCAATTTGTAAAAGCGTTGAACAAAGACGGAAATTGTTTTAATTACATTTGCAGAAAATTTCCGAAGCTTAGTATGGAAAAATTGAAATGTGGAATATTTGATGGTCCTCAAATACGGCAATTGATGAAAGACTCAGATTTTATCAAAGTTATGACTGTTCCGGAAAGAAAAGCTTGGAAAAGTTTTGTGTTGGTTGTCGAAAATTTCCTAGGTAACCATAAAGCAGCAAATTATGAAGAAATTGTGCAAAATATGCTGACAAACTTTCAGACTTTAGGAGCAAATATGAGTATTAAGTTACACTATCTCCGCAATCATCTAGATAAATTTCCGGATAATTTAGGAAATTATAGTGAGAAACAGGAGAGCGGTTTCATCAAGATCTAAAAGTGATGGAAGAAAGGTATCAAGGTCGATGGGATTGTCACATGATGGCAGATTACTGCTGGTCTTTGAAAAGAGATTGTCCCTGAAAAATTATAAAAGAAAAGCTCATAAAAGGCGTTTTATGGAAATATGAAATATATTTTCGACATTTTCCTCTTTATTTACTTCGATGTATCCGAATTTCTCAAAACATAACTGACATTATGAATATATCTGTTATTTTGTTTCTTGTTTTACGATTTTTGTTATGTAAAATGAAAATGAATATTTAAAAAGAAATCAGAGCAAATCCTACAAAATCATTGATAGTTTCACGAATTGTGTGCATAAATAGACTCAAAATCATTTTCATATCTAAGGCAACAAAACCATTGTAGACCAGTGAATATATTCAGTGACATGTTGGATAGGGAAGAATTTTTGACAATCATTCCTCTGAAGGAACCCTCGGCGAAGATATATATGACGTTTTCTTCAATTTTGTAAAAAACTACAAGCTACCAATATATAAATTAGTGTGCATTACAACCGATGGAGCACCTGCAATGACTGGAAATATTTGTGGCATTGTGTCGAGCTAATGAAGATTTCCCTTCATTCTTTTCATTCCATTGTATTAACATCAACAAGTTTTGTGTTCAAAAGTTTCAAACACGGAGAAAATTATGGGCATTGCAACGTGCACGTAGCTTGCAACGGCGGCTCTTTAAGTTGCAGTTAGAAGATTAGGAGTCACCTGAACACAATGATTTAGTTCTTCACACGGACGTCAGGTAGTTGAGTCGCAGAAAATTCATAGAATTAACAGCTTTTCTAGACGAAAGAGGTTATGACACTTAGTGGGTAATACAGAGTTGTAGCGAGCATCAAACTGTAGTGATCTCGAGGTACTTCTCAACTCTGAGTGAACTTTTGGAGTCGAAGTGGTGGCCAAACGAACGTTTGTTTTCCATAAGTTTTCAAAATGTTGAGACGCTCAACCTACTTCACTTCCGTTCGCTCAAGATTGAAGTATGCCTCTATGGTGTGGCATCCCCATAATGTTGAATATGTTTCTTCATGGAGGATGTCTAGAGGACTTTTTTTTTACCCCTACTAAGGCATACCAAATCGTATTCTCACCTCACGGTTTTCTGTGTGCTAGTCGAAGAAAATTCTTAACTTGCATGTTCCTGTTCAATCTGGTCAATAACATTACAAAGTGTCCTTACCTGCTTGGACAGCTAAGGTTTTAATCCCGACGCTCATGAAAAGGAACCAAATGAAATTTTACGTCACAAGCGCATCAACAGATATCTATTTCAATTCACCAATAAATCCCAGCTGTCATTTCTACAGTACCATTGCGTCCCTTGCGGACTTTTCTCACAGTAAAAACAATTTTTGGAGAGAACTCCTGACCTTTTTGAGTTTGGACCCTTACGAAGGGTAGAACAACAAAATCATTTATTTAGCTTTTATAAGAATAAAATGAAACTAATGTTACTCTTCTTTGAGTATTTTGGTATGTATTTCAAGGTGTGTTTATTTTATGTGTAATTTCTAATGTATCATTTTCTGTCCCTAATTGGGAGAAATTCTGTATGGAATGTATTAATCGAATAAATAAAAAAAAATGTTGATGGCTGACTGATTTGGCATTTTTGACTGACATCACAATGCATTTAAATACTATTAAATTGGAGCCTCAAAGTAAAGGAAAAACTATTATTGAGAGATATGTTAAAGCAGTCAACGCTTTCAAAAGTAAATTGCAACTTATGATATATTAACTGAAAAGAAAGGATCTGAAACATTTTCCGTCTTTGAAAGCAAGGATTCCTCAGTTGAATTATGATACATTTTGAATTGGGAGGCTTTTACTTGGTAAAATTCCATTATCAATAATAAAAAAACAAGTACTATGTTTTAAGGAATTTTACTTAATAATTGCGATTCGTAACGCGTTTCACTACACCGTAGCTTCTTCAGACGAATGATTATGCAGAAAAATATAAATGAGAATATAACTATAAATGTTCTTGAGTAATTAAAAGCTTATTGGTTGCTTCTTCTTAAGTGGTTATTCATGACAGGTATATCCAATAAAATTAAGGAATAGATTGCTCCCCGAAGAGATTCAATAGAGGTGAAGGGCTTAAATCGACTTGTTCATTGATGAGTCTACCTGAGTGTTTGTATTTATTTATTTCTAAAGTTTCCCAAAGATCTACCTTCCAATATTTATTATCTGTATGCAAAATTTCAAACTGTGGGTCGAAAGAATGATTATTTTCTAAGAGATGATTCGCGTAATTTGAATCTGATTTTTTTTTGCGATTCTACTTTGTTTTTTATTTTAAATAAAAACAAAGTAGAATCGCATTGAATGAAGTTTACCCTGTCGATAAATTGAAACATAAATTCAACACCTTAACCTACGTTGGCATTACAAGTGAGAAACTGAAATCATTCTTAAGTAGCAATAATTTCAACATAGCTTTCCAATCTAATAATAATTTAGGCAAATATATAAAAATAATAAAACCAAACCAGGTAAAAACAATAAATCAGATTCCAATTACGCGAATCATCTCTTAGAAAATAATCATTCTTTCGACCCACAGTTTGAAATTTTGCATACAGATAATAAATATCTGGTAGATCTTTGGGAAACTTTAGAAATAAATAAATACAAACACTCAGGTAGACTCATCAATGAACAAGTCGATTTAAGCCCTTCACCTCTATTGAATCTTTTCGGGGAGCAATCTATTCCTTAATTTTATTGGATATACCTGTCATAAATAACCACTTAAGAAGAAGCAACCAATAAGCTTTAACTACTCAAGAACATTTATAGTTATATTCTCATTTATATTTTTCTGCATAATCATTCGTCTGAAGAAGCTACGGTGTAGTGAAACGCGTTACGAATCGCAATTATTAAGTAAAATTCCTTAAAACATAGTACTTGTTTTTTTTATTATTGAATTATGATACGTTTACGGCTAAATTATCAACTATTTTGGGACAATTCGAAATGCGTTTTTATAATTGCAGTAAATCGGCGAATATAGCATCATTTATAAGTTATCCTTTTTCATGTAAAAACATTAAGGAATTAACTATTGAAATAGCAAGTCAGTTTAATATGAACTCATGTTCTGTTGGAAATGAATTGGTGCAGATTGTATCAGATATACATCTTAAAGCTACAGCATCTGATACAAACCTTTGGTGTTTTATATCTGAAGATAAGTACCCGAATCTAAGGCAAATCGCCTTTCAACTGACGGCAATGTTTGGGTCAACTTGTGCGAGTCTGCATTGCCTGAAATGAAGATAATTAAGTCAAAATATCGCAATCGACTATCTGACGATCATATGTCATCATGCTTGAGAATAGCACTCAATGGTTACGTACCATCTTATGAAAAATATGCTGAGGACATGCAGTGCCACGCTTCAACATCCAAAGTCACTCCTTAGTTAAGTTTAACACCATATGTAAACATAACCCAAACCTTGACTTAAATAATGTGTTGAGCGAAAAGCTAATATCTACATATGCTACGGTACATCCTACCTAGATAGGTAGACAACCTCGCATCACACATACTTGCAGCCTCTCAAAGTCGATCGTAAGTAGTCTAAAAATATTGAGGTAGATCGCTAGCAGGTCAAGTTCGAGATCCCCTGCTCAAGACTCAAATAGGCCAGCAATTCAGTCCATTCACGATCTTCGTAAGTACATTCTACATTTGAAGAAACAGTATGACTGGATACGTGACCTCTCTCATGCTGATGCTATGAACACTTATCTATCTACCTTTCGAAAGGAGCAACTCGTTGAATTCTCACGTGAAAAATGAATATTTGACTGCTGGAACTACTTCATCTTCGTTGAAAATGAATTTCTGTAAAATAAATAAAGCATTCTTAAACATTCAAACAAACGTATAATCAATACATAATCACATAGGATATATTATTTCAAACTACGTATTGAGAAATACTTACTTTCTACGTACTTAGAAAACTTTTATCAAAGCGCCAAAACAAAACACTCTCACCACGTACACAAACGTCGCCCGACTGACAAGTTGGAAACCTTTACGCGAGTATAAACACCTCAAAAAGTCTAGGGAACACTTCTGTATATCGATATATCGTATCCAAAAGGATCAATATGGATGATTTATTTTAAGAAATGAACACCTAGATCAATTTCTCACCAAATTATGTAGAGTGCCGCAACAGATTTTAGTTTTTTTTATAAAAATCTAAAAATGCACCAGATGCGACGCTGCTTTATAATCATTTCATGTATTCATTGTTTGAAATCAGTTAGTTGGCACTTTGTTTCTGTTGTAAGCACTAATAAAAGATTCAAGTTTTGTGATTCGACCATGGAAAGACGACATTTGACTAGAGAAGAGATGTTAAGAGCTGTTGGCATGCTCCAAGCTGGGAGCTCACAACGGGAAGTATCCAGGGTTCTGGGTAGTAGCCCAAGTGTCATAAACCGTTTATGGTCGCGTTTCAATGAAACAGGTAGCGTAGCAGAATGCCATACAGGTCGTTTCAGGATTACTACAGTCGCCCAAGACCGATTTTTGGTTTTACAAGCCAGAAGAGATCGTACTACCATAGCACCTCAATTAGCTCAAGAGCTATCACGAGTTCATAATGTACAAATTTCCGACCAAACTGTGAGAAATCGACTGCACGAAGGTCAACTCCACTCCATACGTCCTTTAAGAGTTCCACAAGTGACCCATGGAAACCGCGCTGCTCGTTTAGCTTGGTGCCAAGAACACGTAAACTGGGATCAAGAGAGGTGGGCCACAGTTCTCTTCAGTGATGAATCTAGATTTAGTTATTATCCCGATTCGGGAAGAATTCGAATATGGAGGGAACCTGGAAAGCAAAACCGTCTCCAGCATGCTCGAGAAGTTGTTAGACAGGGAGGCGGATCAGTGATGTTTTGGGGAGGTTTACGCCTTGGTGGAAGAACTGACCTCGTTTTCATAAAGAACAACCTCACGGAAAATTCTTACGCAAATGAGATAGTTTTACCTGTATTGGTACCGTATTTCCAAAGAATGGGTCAAAATTCACTCTTTCAACAAGATAATCCCCCTCCTCATCGTACAAGAGTTATCTTGAACGTTCTTGAAGAGAGTGATATCGGTCTTCTACCGTGGCTATCCTGCTCCCCAGATCTGAATCCCATCGGGCATGTGTGGGACACCCTAAGAAGAACGTCTTCTATCATGAACAGGAGCTTCGATTAGCTGTTCAGGGGGCTTGGAATGACTCAAGCCAAAATGTAATAGACAATTTAATATTGAGCATGCCGCGACGAATATAAGTTCAGGATTTTTTTTTTGTGTTTTACCAAATTTGGTCATTTTCAAATTTCAAATTTCTTTTCATAATAGGTGCTTTGGAGAAGTCAAATGTTATTTTGTTTTCTACATTATATACAATACATCCTAACAAAAATCGAAAGATTTCTATAAATTCGTATCATCAAATTCATATTTTAAAGATATTGGTAAGTGTTCCCTAGACTTTTTCGCGGCAACTAGGAGTATTTGTTGCAGAGAAATGGCAAAATTCCACTTCAAGGATACTATTCCATATTCGGTCACTTTCCTCTACTACTATAATGTTCAGTATTTTACTCAACTAGCAGAACAATTTAAACAAGATATAAACGAACTGGACGCAATGAATCTTATCCCAATAGGAACTGGCTTTATGAATCCTCGTACCCCAACTCCAGCAAGAATCAATCCCCCGCAATAAAAATTCTCATAAAGAACTACGAACCGAAGTAAATATTCCGAATGAAAAATCGGAACTCATTTTGAGCAACGTGAACAACCGAACTAGTGATGCACGTGCGGTAACATCACAAATCGGGACCGAGGCAAGAAAAGCTAAGATCGCTCATATTTCCAAGTTGTAAGCCGCGAGGCAAATAATGTAGAACACGCTTCGGAAAGGCGCGGAGAAGCTTATGAGTCGCGTCACGTTCCCGAACATCTCGAACCGGGATAGCCAGCAGCGGATCAGAAGTTCGGGGGTCGGGGTGGCGTCGTCATGAATAGCTGCTATGAATCTCGGATTCTCCAGGCGCCGCCTGGTAATCTGGGTCCGACTGGATGCCCGAAGGAGACGCTGTTTCCCGCCCTAATGTCTCTGTTCATGTATTCAACTTGGTGCGCCTAATCCGGATATTATCTAAAGATGATCTTTCTCCCATTACTCCTTTATTCAATGTGCCTCTAGAAAGCCATGTTCCAGAAAGAAACCAGTGTTTTGTCGGATTTGTGGAATATTGAAAAGATTTCCATCTTTACCTACTTACCTCTCGTGTTTGTAACAACGGAAAGACTCTGTCGCTATTACCTGGTCCACAGCACTGGATTACCTTCAATCTTCCTTCATGCATTCAATAATAACGCGAGATATTTAAGTCGGCCAACACACAAGAAAATGAAAAACAAGTACTGTGTTTTAAGGAATTTTACTTAATAATTGCGATTCATAACGCGTTTCACTACACCGTAGCTTCTTCAGACGAATGATTATGCAGAAAAATGTAAATGAGAATATAACTATAAATGTTCTTGAGTAATTAAAAGCTTATTAGTCACCTCCTCCTAAGTGGTTATTTATGGCAGGTATATCCAATAAAATTAAGGAATAGATTGCTCCCCGAAAAGATTCAATAGAGGTGAAGGGCTTAAATCGACTTGTTCATTGATGAGTCTAGCTGAGTGTTTGTATTTATTTATTTCTAAAGTTTCCCAAAGATCTACCTTCCAATATTTATTATCTGTATGCAAAATTTCAAACTGTGGGTCGAAAGAATGATTATTTTCTAAGAGATGATTCGCGTAATTTGAATCTGATTTTTATTTGAAAAACTGCGTTTATGTTCCGATATTCTAATATTAAAATTTCTATGTGTTCTACCAATGTAGAAATTGTCACAGTCATTGCAATTCAATCTATAAACACCTGATTTATTGTTTTTACCTGGTTTGGTTTTATTATTTTTATATATTTGCCTAAATTATTATTAGTTTGGAAAGCTATGTTGAAATTATTGCTACTTAAGAATGATTTCAGTTTCTCACTTGTAATGCCAACGTAGGTTAAGGTGTTGAATTTTTGTTTCAATTTATCGACAGGGTAAACTTCATTCAATGCGATTCTACTTTGTTTTTTATTTAAAATATTATTTATTAGTTTGGGATTGTAACCATTATTTTTGGCTATTTGTTTAATCAAATTTAGTTCTTTGTTGAAATTTTCTGGTAATAGCGGGATGTTAATCAATCTATGAATAAAACTATTGAATGCTGACATTTTATGTTGATATGGATGACACGACGAGTTATGTATTATAATATCTGTATGTGACGGCTTATGGTAAATTGCGAAAACATGTTTTCCATTTTCATTCGAAATTGTTACGTCTAAGAAATTTATCGAATGATTGCTTTCTATTTCGGTTGTGAATGTAATTTTTGGATGTAATGAATTTATATGATTTTCGAAAATTTTCAACTGTCTATCTGTTCCTGTGAAGCAAATAATGATATCGTCTACATAGCGATACCAGTATAAACAATATTTACTGAGTGGATGATTATGAATTAATTTCTCTAAGTTATTCATGAAAATTTCTGCTAACAAAGGACTCAACGGATTGCCCATAATCAAGCCGTCTTCAATAGTATAATATTTGTAATTGAAATGGAAATAATTTTGATCTAAACAAATTTTAATAATGAAAGAATATCTGATTTAATGATAGTATTGACATGATTCCTTTCTAATAATTCTTCAACTAAGTAATACGTATCTTTTGGAGGAATGTTGGGAAATAGATTCTTAACATCGAAAGAAATAAGTTTGGAATTAGGTGGTATAGTGGTATCTTTGATATTGGCAATAAGTTCGTATGAATTTTGACCGAAAATTCAGATTTAAAATTGCAATGTTTTATTAGCAAGTCGTTGAGGAATTTTGAAAGTTTGAACGAAGGTGCCGTTACATAAGAAACAACAGGTCTAATAGGGTAATTAGGTTTATGAAGTTTTATCAACGAATATAATTCGGGGGATTGTGGATTGGAGTTAATGAATTTATATTTTTCTTGGTCTGTAATTAATGATTTTGCTGTCGAAATTATGTTTTTAACAACTTTCTGAAATTTTGCGGTAGGATCCTTAGTTGATGTTATATAGTTTCCGGCTGTTAAGAATTCTTCAGTTTTAGAAATATAATCGGTTGTACTAATCGCAATGACGGTGTTAGCTTTATCTGCTTTAGTGAATACTAAATCGTTCTTGGTACTTGGTACGGTGTAGTGAAACGCGTTACGAATCGCAATTATTAAGTAAAATTCCTTAAAACACAGTACTTGTTTTTTATTATTGATAATGGAATTTTACCAAGTAAATGCCTCCCAAATTGAAATGCACAAGAAAATGGAAACAGGCAGAATAAAGATGTACAGAACAGACACTTTTCTTATTGAAACACAAATATTATTATGGTATTTGTGAAACATTTCTTCGTCTCATGCATACATATTTAGAGAGAAGAACGCAGCAAGTATGGTGGACATTCATTATCAGGAGAAAAGCAAGTCAAATTTGGAGTTCCCCAAGGTTCTGTCTTGGGACTATTGCTTTTCATTTTATTCATAAACGATATGAACATAACCATCAATGATAGCCATGCTTCTGCATCAACATTTTTGTTTGCTGATGACACCACCTACAGCTTGAGGCCACAAAAATAGAGCAATTGAAAAGAATAGAGGATGAGATGATAAACATGTCTGATAACTGGTTTAAGAGTAATATGCTACATATTCATAATGACAAAACACAATATATCAGGTTTGGAGTTCCCACTAACGAAATATCAAGCCTACAATTTCTCGGAGTGTATATCGATTCAAAGTTAAACTGGGAAATACATAGATGAAACGGCAAGCACTATTTTCCTTAAGAACACTAAAAAATTGATTCTAAAACGAAATTCCCTAGGTATTTGTTATTAGAAATATCTGTATATTTTTAAAATATCTAAGTATAAGTAGAAAGTAGTACTGTATCTCATTACTTTAGTAAATGTTTTAAAATGGGTGTGAACAAGAATTTATTTTGTTATGATTTTGTTCTGTTTGTTTCATTTTGATATTTTAGTCTACAAATAAATATGACTTCTAAAGTTCAGTTTTTTGCTTTACTTCAAGCACCTACCTACCTACCTACCTCCTACCTTAAAAAAATAAGAAAACATGATCCAAAATGCCTTAAGGGGCTGCTATACATCTACTATATATGCAATTTTGACCTTTTTATTGAGGTTATTGGAAAGATTTCACCATTGTTGAGTTTTTCTTGTAAAACTATGATATGTGGTGATTTTAATGTTTAATTAATGTATCTGATAGGAACAGGCATGCCGTAAGCGGGCGTGCAAGGCGTGCAATGCACGCGGGCGGCGCATTCAGGGGGGCGGCAAATCAGACAATCATCGACTAAAATTCAGACATTGTCACCTCACAATACTAAAAAGATTATCCTTATAAAAATAATATGATGAACGGCGCCCAAATATTTCTTTTATATCGTAGCATTACATAGCGCCATCTATTGAAATTCATGAGAACAAAGTTAATCCGTATCGTGCTCTATGCGAAATAAAGAAATCCCACAGATATCAGGGGAAATCCCCTTAAAACTATATACACATTTCTTTGTTTTTATTTATTTAACACAATTGCGAAAGTAATGTGAGTGAACAACAAACTTCAATTATTTGGTTATAGCCCTAATGTGAGATCCGGAAACGGTCCAGGGTACTTAAAATTAATAATATTCTGTATATTTTTGTGCGAAGTGTGACTAAAAATAATTTAGAAAATTATCGTCGGCGCAAAAAATCATAATTATGGTAAGTGTCTTTGTTTAATTAATCAGCATATGGGCGCATTCATATAAACAGCAGGTATTCATGTAAAATTTAAAGGTTATTTTACTGAAAAACTTAAAGTAAAGATTTCTTAAAAAATGTATTAAAATTAATACAGAGTGTAACAAAAGTAACTTAAGTAACGAAAGGGGACATTCCATCTAATCAATAGGAACAACTTTTACTATGGGGTCAACTCTGAAGTCGCGAAAAAAAATTAGTTATTCCATTACATTTGTGTGCAGTAGGTATGAAAATTTTTTTCGCAGTAGTATTGTGATTATTATTGTGATTTAAAGGGTATTTTTTCTGTTATACTTAACAGAATATAACTTAAGATTTATAAAAAAATTTTAAAATTATACCTATACAGGGTGTAACAAAAGTAACTTAAATCCCGAAAGGCAGTCATTCTAAATAAATACGAACAACTTTTACCATAGGGTCAACGGTGAAATCGCGAAAAAATAACTATTTCATACAAAATGTATGGAAAAGCTGATTTTTTCGCGATTTCAGTGTTGACCCCCTAGTAAAGGTTGTTTGCAATAATGGGTGGAATGATCGACCCCCTTTTGGGATTTAAGTTACTTTTGTACAACCGTATACTAAACTTTTTCAAAAAATTCCAGGAACCGCAAAAAGGAAAAAATTTCAGGAGCTCAATTTCGACGGCAAAAACGAGAAAAAGATACACAGAAAAAAACTAGCGGGATCTCTTGAGAAATTTTTAGCAAACCAGAAAATAGGGACTCTGAATGTCAAGAGAATGTTGACGTAGATGTCGCTTCAACAAGCGCAGCTTTAAATCTAGAAGTTATGGAGGTATCTGAAGAGAAAATGTTAGTCCTTCAGAAGGAGACTCCAGTGAAACTAAAAAAAGAGAAAGTAGTGCTAAAGAACCTGTAAGCAATTTATCGTCATAAAGTAGCTGTTTAGATTGTGGTGATGATCCCGGTTTGTGGCCCGCCAGTATGACTAATGATATTGTTAATATTTTGGTTAGCCGTGGTCCCGTGCAGCTGTTTAACCAAAATTTTCCTGCTAATATCGATGGAAGAAAATTTGCAAACAGTTATTACTCTAGAAATCTTTCTAATGGAGAAAAAATTAACAGAGAATGGCTTGATTACTCTACGTTAAAAGATTCAGTCTATTGTTTTTGTTGTAAAATATTCAGTAAAACTGTAAGTAGTCTGTCAGCTCCAAGCGGTTTTTCCGATTGGCAACATCTGTCATCTACCTTAAAACGACACGAAACAAGCATTTCCCATAACGAAAATTTAAAATGTTGGGTCCAACTAAATCATATGTTAAAAAATAAAACTACTGTAAATCAAATGCAACTGAGACTATTAGAATCTGAAGAAAAACAATGGTGTGATGTATTGGAAAGGATCATAGCTGTTATAAAATTTTTATCTCATCAATGTCTGGCGTTTAGGGGCTCGTCCAAAATATTATATGAGCATGATAATGGTAATTTTCTCAAAGCAATAGAAATGATAGCATCCTTTGATTCAGTTATGCGGGAACATATTCACAGAATTCAAGCCTCGAAATTCGATTCAACTCGCATGACTCACTATTTAGGAGATTAGATTCAGAATGAAATCATTGATTTACTCGGCACGACCATAAAAAATTATATCCTGAACAAAGTAAGAGAATCAAAATATTTCTCTATCATATTAGATTGCACACCAGATGTAAGTCACACAGAACAAATTACAGTTATACTAAGGTATGTTGTTTTAAACAGTGAAACTAAAAATGTTACAATATGCGAAAGTTTTATTGGCATCTGTCCGATAACCAGCTCCACAGGTGAAGGACTATTAAATTTTGTTTTAGATTTATTTTCGCAATTAAACCTTGATATTAAAAACTTACGTGGCCAAGGTTATGACAATGGTTCTAATATGCGTGGAAAACACAATGGATTACAAAAAAAAATATTGGAAATGAATAATCGTGCATTTTACGTTCCATGCTCGGCGCATAGTCTCAATTTGGTCGTTAACGATGCGGCAAATATAACGCACGACACGGTCAACTTTTCAACTTAATTCAAGAAATTTACGTTTTCTTGTCTTTCTACTCACAAAGCACATTCGCTTGCTTTGAATATTCAAAATTATAGATTTATTTGCTTAGTTGTAATTTGGTTTGATATTTTAAACGAAATTAATGCTATTAGCAAAATGATGCAAAACCCACACTAAATACTCAAATCTGCATAAATTTGTTAAATAAATTGATTCATAAATTCACCGAATATCGCACAGATGAGCATTTCGAAAGGGTGTTAGAAGAAGCTACCACTGTGGCTCGGGAACTTAATGTAGATGCAGATTTTCCGCCTATAGATACCGTTCGTCCACGAAGAAAACCAACTCAATTTCAGTATGAACAGAGTGATGAAGTCTTACTAGACCCTAAAACAAAATACAAGGTAGATGTTTTTTGTAGGATCCTGGACCAAACCTTAACTTCTTTAAAACGTAGATTCGATGAGTTGGAAACTTTTACCGACGTTTTTGGCTTTTCACCAATAATAACTTGTTTAGTTACTCTAAAGATGATTTAATGAAACATTGTAAAGATTTGAATGTGAAGCTAAAAGATAGTTCAAGTAGTGACGCAGATATTGACGGTATAGATATGTTTAATGAAATCAATGCTTTAAAGTTGCATTTAACTGAAAACCAGTCTAATGATCCACAAACCCTATTGCAATACATTTTGCTAATGAATTAATGTCAACATTTCCGAATACAGCAATAGCGCTAAGGATACTACTTACATTGCCGGTTTCAGTTGCATCTGGTGAAAGGTCATTTTCAAAGTTAAAAATAATAAAAACTATTTGAGATCAACTATGCACCAGCAAAGACTAAGTAATTTAGCAATAATTTCAATTGAACATGAGATTCTAAATAGACTAGACACCAAAAAAATTATAGCTGATTTTGCCAACATGAAGGCAAGAAAGGTGCAGTTTCTGTAAAATAACTTAATACCTACCTACATAATATGTATAAACTGCTCCTTTCTTGCCTTCATTTTTTCATTTAATGTCGTATTAGTGTATCTATCTTGTATAAAATAACCTAATATAACATAGTTTTTCACTGTACAGCATTTTTTTTTCACATTTTTATAAACACCTAGGTTTTGTAGTTAGATAGGGGGCACGATAGGAATTGCACACCGGCGTTCAAACCGTTAGCGGCGGGCCTGGATAGGAAGTCTGTATTGTGTGACTTATTAAATTCTTTTGGTTTTCGTCAGACTATTACTGAGCCCACTAGAGTGACAAACTACATTGACAATATTTTCATCAATTTCTTTTCCTTGAATGAGTATGCACAAACTTTGAGTTGAGATTTTTCAGATCATAAGGCACAGATGCTTAGCATGAAGTGGTTATGCAGACCGGTGACTGAGAAGGGTCTCAACATATTGCATTCTATACTAGATAGACTGAGTTGGGAATACATCAGAGATCCTAATATTCAGGTTAACGATGCTTTCAACACGTTCCATCAGAACTTTGTTGACTCATATCTTATTGCATTCCCGGAAAGATAGGTAGGGAATTTTAGCTTTTACCCCAAGGTTGATTGGTACACTGAGGAGCTTAGGGACATTAAGAACCATCTTCATTTAGTCAATGAGCTGTATGATCGCTATAAAACAGAAGATCTCGAGCTTATGCTGAATCAGACCAGACTGCGTAATAAGTTGGAGAGAAAAGTATATGACAAAACTATACTGAACTCTTCTAATCAGCAGAAAACTATGTGAGATATTATAAATTTGAAAAGAAAGGCAAACATCCAATATTTCAAATCAATTCCAATAAATATAGCAAATAATATCCCAATACAATAAAAAAATTTTACTGAATTATTTGTAAAATCTATTCCTCCAAATTTAAATTTCACTTTCAGATCTGTCGGTTGCGTGGAGGTAAGAGATGCTATTCTCTCACTCAGAAATAGCAAATCTAGGGATGCTTACGAACTTACAACCAAAATTCTATAGAGAAACGTCCGCAGTATTATCGAACCACTAACATTTCTTATCAACAGATGTATAAATGACGGACTCTATCAGGACTGTTTAAAATTAGCTGAAACCTACTGACGTTAATAACTATAGGCCAATATCACTCGTGTCTGTCTTTTCTGAGGTATTCGAAGAGCTGGTTTACAATCAAATAGTTTCGTATTTTGAAGAGAATAGCCTGTTTTTTGAGTACCAGTTCGGTTTCCATAGGAAGCGCAGTATATTGTAAAACACCAATAAATTTTGCTAGAGTATTTGTATCGTTGAAATACAGCCTCTTCCAAAAATTATATTTGGGTGAAATACAGCTTCTCCCAAAAATAATTTTGGTTCGTTGGAATACAGCCTCACCCAAAAACGGTATTTTGGTTAAAATACAGCTCCTTCCAAAAAGAGTATTTCTGTTGGCCAAAACACAGCCTCTCCCGAAAAGCTCGTATATATTGAGCCTTAGTTTCACAAAATTCAAAAAAATTCACAAAACCATAATCCCCAAAGTATAAAACTCAATATCTTCACAGTAACTCAAGTTGCTGTTGGAAGGCAGAAACCAGAAATGAATCGCTGTCGAGTCGTTCCGAAATCAAAGAATCTATAGCATGCGCAGGAGGGGCACGGAGCACAAAAGCAAAAGAACTACGGTTAGTACACGGAATGGCGATTCACACCCCATGTAATGCCAGTTTCAACACTATCCGAATGACATTCCTTTAATACGAAATGATGAAAGAGTAGCGTGTTAAATCGAAAGTGATATTTTACACGTTACACGATAAATAGTCCATTTTCTTCGAAAGATGGACCTAATTGATAGGGGGATGTTAGCTTTAACTGTCGGATAACGCTTCCCGAAAATTCTTCTGTTCCCATAGCGTAATTTCATTTCAATATTCCTAACCGTTCCGGAGGAAGTCGCCTACAAAGTTGGTAAATTTTGAGCCACTGCGAAAACAACAAAAACGAAGACATTTCCCAGG
The DNA here is from genome assembly GCA_013387265.2 of Cryptolaemus montrouzieri. Taxonomy (NCBI): domain Eukaryota; kingdom Metazoa; phylum Arthropoda; class Insecta; order Coleoptera; family Coccinellidae; genus Cryptolaemus; species Cryptolaemus montrouzieri. The sequence goes on along the minus strand of JABFTP020000107.1, from coordinate 96,952 downwards.
CCATATACACCCTCCTCACTAAATGTAACCGAACTTTTTGAAAATAGAAACAACCGGTAGTAATTTTGATACAAATTTTTTCAGTTAATTGATTCCCCCTTTAGCAAGTGATAGTTAATCATGATAATAATAGGAAATTGAACTATGAATTTTACTTTCACAAGAAGTTTATTGGAAATTTGCGTGGTTGGTACCTCAAATAGATCAATACAAGTTGTGGTCGGTTGTTTAACATCTGGTTGTTTCCAATTTCAAGCAGGAGTACCTCAGGGATCCATTCTTTCGCCAACCTTGTTTATGTTGCAGATAAACGATCTTCTGTCATCTACACAGAACAAGATCTTCGGTTTTGCAGACGATTGTACCCTGATTTCGTCTTTCAGTAGTCTGCGGCCGATTACAGCTGCGGAATCTCAATGTCAGAGATGTCAGCGATTGAAAAACTCGAACTGTGATTTACAAAAGATATCAGAGTGGGGTCAGTTTAACCTGGTGAGCTTCAACGCGAGCAAGAAGCAAGCAACTACGTTTTCTAGAAAGGTCCCCGCTGGAGAACCTCCTCTAGTGGTGCAAGGCCAATAAATTGCATCGAAAGATTCGTCACTGTTGTGACTGTGGAAAATGAGGATTAATCTGTTCAAATTCAAATTTCAACTGCTGATATTGCGAATGCAATAAGACGAGATGTGTTTGACCAAATAGAAAGAATAATAAAAAACAAACAATTACTGTATTTTGAGGAATTTTACTCAACAATTGCGATTCGAAACGCGTTTCACTACACCGTAGCTTCTTCAGAGGAATGAATGTACAGAAAATATAAATGAGAATATAAATATGACTAATTAAAAGCTTATTGGGTTGCTTCTTCTTAAGTGGTTATTTATGACAGGTATATCCAATAAAATTAAAGAATAGATTGCTCCCCGAAGAGATTCAATAGAGATGAAGGGCTTAAATCGACTTGTTCATTGATGAGTCTACCTGAGTGTTTGTATTTATTGATTTCTAAAGTTTCCCATAGATCTACCTTCCAATATTCATTATGCAAAATTTCGAACTGTGGGTCGAAAGAGTGATTATTTTCTAAGAGATGATTCGCGTAATTTGAATCTGATTTTTTATTTGAAAAACTGCGTTTATGTTCCGATATTCTAATATTAAAATTTCTATGTGTTCTACCAATGTAGAAATTATCACAGTCATTGCAATTCAATCTATAAACACCTGATTTATTGTTTTTACCTGATTTGGTTTTATTATTTTTTATATATATGCCTAAATTATTATTAGTTTGGAAAGCTATGTTGAAATTATTGCTACTCGAGAATGATTTTAGTTTCTCACTTGTAATGGCAACGTAGGTTAAGGTGTTGAATTTTTGAATCAATTTATCGACAGGGTAAACTTCATTCAATGCGATTCCACTTTGTTTTTATTTAAAATATTATTTATTAGTTTGGGATTGTAACCATAATTTTTGGCTATTTGTTTAATCAAATTTAATTCTTTGTTGAAATTTTCTGGCGATAACGGGATGTTAATCAATCTATGAATAATACTATTGCATGCTGACATTTTATGTTGATACGGATGACACGACGAGTTATGTATTATAATACCTTTATGTGACGGCTTATGGTAAATTGCGAAGACATGTTTTACATTTTCATTCGAAATTGTTATGTCTAGGAAATTTATCGAATTATTGCATTCTATTTCGGTTGTGAATGCAATTTTTGGATGTAATGAATTTATATAATTTTCGAAAATTTTCAACTGTCTATCTGTTCCTGTGAAGCAAATAATGATATCGTCTACATAGCGATACCAGTATAAACAATATTTACTGAGTGGATGATTATGAATTAATTTCTCTAAATTATTTATGAATATTTCTGCTAATAAAGGACTTAACGGATTGCTCATAATCAAGCCGTCTTCAACAGTATAATATTTGTTATTGAAATGGAAATAATTTGGATCTAAACAAATTTGTAATAATGAAAGAATAACTGATTTAATGATAGTATTGACATGATTCTTTTCTAATAATTCTTCAACTAAGTAATACGTATCTTTCGGAGGAATGTTGGGAAATAGATTCTTAGCATCGAAAGAGTTTGGAATTAGGTGGAATAGTGGTATCTTTGATATTGGCAATAAGTTCGTATAAATTTTTGACCGAAAATTTAGATTTAAAATTGCAATGTTTTATTAGCAAGTCGTTGAGGAATTTTGAAAGTTTGAAAGAAGGTGCCGTTACATAAGAAACAACAGGTCTAATAGGGTAATTAGGTTTATGAAGTTTTATCAACGAATATAAACCAACGAAAGAGCCAACAGTTCATGAAATATATGAAAGACGAAGTAATAAAAAAATGGCAAAAATCGTCGCTGTCTACTGTGAGTGTAAAAAGAGTTTTACAACTGATTCGTGCCTACCACGACAAATATAGAAGCTTAATGAAACCGTATCTTGGCGGTCAAACTAATGTTAAATACCAAGAAAAGATTAATACATTTGTATCGAACTGTTTGATATTAGCAGTTGCAATTGCAAAGTTATATGTGATTGTAACTGTGTAAAAGGTAGTCGTGTTCCCAAGGAGGAAGCAAGTTACTTAAGTGACCAAAGAACTGACAGATAAATGATGATAGGTGGTATCGATGTGATTGCAACTGTGAAAAACAAGAAGAAACAAGAAAGAAAAGAAAAAAGTTTATCGCGGAACAGAGGTAAACTATTTTGACAAACCTAGTTGTTCCCATTCTTTGGCCGATGATTCAATTCAATCGAAAGCAGCAGTTCATGCGCTAGCTCACTTGTATTATCTTCTAGTCCTTACCATGAAAACTAACCATCATTAGCCCTTACCGGTGATCGTACTGGAATATCCGATAGACCCGCTGCTATTATAGCTTCTTCTGTCTTAAAAGATGATGGCATTATTTCCCCAAACGATCCAAGTCGTGCCATTGATCGTTCAAAGTTGCGCCGTAAAAGAACTAAGAACAGATTAACTTTACAAGAAATGGACTGCAATAAAATGCTTCTCGGCTTATATTTTGATGGCAGGAAGGATAAGACTTTGGTTCGTATTGAGAAAGAAGGAAAATTTTACAGAAAACGACAAATAGAAGATCATTATGTCATTTTGTCAGAACTAGGAAGAAACTATTTCGAGCATGTCCCTTGTGAGTCGGGGACTGATAAAGATATTAAAGACACTTTAATATCTCACTTAAAATCTGAGTCAGTAAAGCTGAGTGGAATAGCTGTTGGAACGGAAGTCAATACAGGTTTTAAAGGTGGCGTTATTCGTTTGATGGAAGAAGAGCTAAACAGACCATTACAGTGGTTTATCTGTAGTTGCATTCTAATGAATTACCACTGCGACATTTGTTATTACAGTTTGATGGAAAAACTACAGGGCCGAAATGCTTTTCAGTTGCCATTGGATCTCAATTACAAAATTGTCAAACAATGCCGATAGTCGCATTCTCCGTTATACCCACAATATTACCTGAAATTACTAGGACAGAGCTGAGTACCGACCAAAAGTATCTATACGATATTATGACTGCTATCAGTACTGGTATATTTACTTCTGATTTAGCTAATATAGAACCTGGAATCCTTAACCAGTCTAGATGGCTAACAACAGCTAATCGAATTCTAAGGTTGTATGCCACAAAAACCTGAAGAAAAATTAGTGGTATTAGCCACGTACGTAAAGAAAGTTTATGGACCGATATGGTTTACAATAAAATGTAATTCCTCGTGCATCGACGGGCCTAAGCACCTTTGGCAAACTATTAATCTTAGTCGCTATTTGAACTCCAATATGAAGGCTATCATTGACAAAGTAATCCAACGAAATTAATATTTCGGTCATCCAGAAAATATCATCATTGCCATGCTTGGCGATGACAGAGAGGTTATCCGAGATCTGGCATATCGAAGAATCATAAAAGCAAGATCACAGAATACTCGAGGACTTCAAAAATTCAAGGTGCCGTTGTTCAATTTCGATGCAAAAGACTATACTGACATTATTTTGTGGCGTGACTGTGACATAACTGAGTAACCTCTAACTTCAAATTTGTCTGATGAAACCTTGAAGGAAATTGTAAAAAATGGTCTCGGCACATGTCAGGATATTAAAGATTTTCCATGCCACACCCAAGCTGTGGAGGGCTGTATTAAGTTGGTGACAGAAGCATCGCGTGCAGTTTGTGGGGAAAACAAAAGAAATGTTTTTATTAGAGCAAGATTACTATCTTGTCAACGTATGCCTAGTTTTAACACAAAGAATCAATTTGATATTTAAACTATATTTTTAATGTTTCTGGATATTTCTTGTAATAAATAATTAAAACATAAAAAAATGTTTTTCGTTTGTTTTTCATCCCTGCTGGGGTAACTTTTCATCGCTATGCCGTTGAAAAAAAATATTTTTTTGAAATTTCATATATTTATATATGAATATATAATAAAGAAATATTTGTACTGTGAATCGGGGTTAAGAGAACGGAAAGTGTTTGAGGTTACAAACTTATAATTTGCAGAGTGTTTTTACGCGTTTCGGCACAGAGCCATCATCAGAAAACATTCATCTCTGCATAATCATTATCTAAAACAAAAATCATAATCTCAGTAAAACACATAATACAATTCTTACGTTAAAAGCTATTGACCCTACACATTCTCTCTTGACATCATTATCATCACTGGTAAAACGAAAACAAAAAGCAAGAAAACAATAACAAGCAATAACAATTAATATTTGAGTATAACTGGTTGCAGCAATCTTTTGAAGGGTCAACGTCAGCTCTTGAATTCACTGTCTTAGGTTCTTTTTGGATTTCGATCATTTCTAGAATGTTCCTTTTAAAGTCGTTGCTCTCAGATGCAAGAACTCGTACATCAGCAAAATTAAATTTATGTAGTTGTTCAATGCTATTTCGCTAGCGCGGTACTTTTCTTATTAGATCTAAGGGATGGTCGAAATAAATAATTTGATTAGTAAAGCCATAAATAAACTAAGGACAATCCTGAATGAATTAAGTGCAGAAATAACTGAAGTCACGGCCTTACTTGAAAATAATATTTGTTTCAGGCGAATGTGGCCACGGAAGCCCTTGCGAGCAGCTTTGCTACGAGCTACATGACGGCATGTACGAGTGCGATTGTAGAGAAGACTTTATCCTGAGAGAAGATGGCTACAGTTGTGCAGGTAAATATTTAAACAATTCATCATTTTCTCTCATTTCAAAATGTGATGTAAGACAGCTGTCATGAGGAATTGCATGAGTATTTTTTGATAAAATAATTCTTCTTCTTCTTCTTATTCTTTTGAATAGACCTATTGGTCTGTTGCTTGCCGAAGCCGTCTATTGATGATTTCTTGCGAGTTGGACTGCCAGCTTTCCTGCCACCTTTTGGTGGGCGCTTTCCATGTGGCTTGCTCTCCATCATTATGCGCGGTAATCTGTTTTTGTGCATTCTTCGCACGTGCGCATACCATTCTCTTCGTCTTTGTCTGCCCAATCTGACTATGTCTACTATGCCGCATTGAGCTCGTATGTCAGTGTTTCTTATCCTGTCCAGTCTGGTCTTTCCGAGGATAGTTCTTAGGGTTTTCATTTCGGCCGCGCGTAGCATGCTTTTAGTTTTGTTTGTGTCTTCGCGTGCTTCTATGCCGTAAGTCATGATAGGTCTGATTCAAGTCTTATAGATCTTCACTTCGCTATCTGTTCCCATGTGCTGGTTTGACCATATCACATCTCTAAGACACCCTGACAGAGCTGCTGCTTTAGTTATGAGACTTCTTACTTCCTTCGCCGGATCGTGGTAGCTGCAGATGTCCATGCCTAGATATTTAAAGCTCGATTGACTTGTCTTCCACAATCACTTTACACCTGACAGGTTCTCTGGAGAATGTCATAGCTTTGGTTTTTGATATTGAAATTACCATGTTGAGTTGTTGGCTGACTTGATAGAATTTAAAATTGTCTCTGAAGATCGTTCTCCGTTTCTGCTATAATAGCTGCGTCGTCAGCATAGCAGACCACAGATATTTTAGAGTGGCCCATTCTGTATCCGAAATCTAAGGATGTGACTTGTTGTATTATTTCATCCATCAAGAGGTTGAAAAGGAAAGGGCTCAGGTTGTCACCCTGTCTAATTCCGCCTGGTGTTTTTATGTTAGGTGTAGTATGTTCGCCTGACTTGATCTTTGTCACATTTCTGGTGTTTAAGTTTTCAATTAGTTTGGTGATTTGGGACGGGGACTGTCTTTTTATTAGAATTTGTAGGATGTCTGTCAAGCGCACTTTATCGAATGCCTTTGTTGAGTCTATAAAGCAGATGTAAGCAGGATTGTTGAACTCTAGTTGTTTCATTATTAAGAGAGCGTTCGTTGCTGATCTATTTGTTCGAAATCCTAACTGTTCCTCTCTATTCTCGATACGTGATTCCAATTTGTCTTTTAGGATGCCAATGAGCAGTCTCATGGACGTACTTAGCAAGGTTATACCCCTGTAGTTTTCAGGTGATGTCTTTTGCACCTTTTTGAAGATAGGAATAGTGATGCTGCTGCGCTATTCTTCAGGAATCTGTGATGTATTTAAAATTTTATTGAAAAGAGTTAGTAGCTTCTCGGTGAGTTTCTTTCCCGCGGCTTTCCTGGTTTTTAGATTTTGTATTCTTTTTCTCAGCTCTTCCTCTATTATCAAAACACCATCTGGTGTTTCGTCTTAAAATAATTAATATTTGATAATTTTGCTTTGACTCTTCAGATAGTTGGACCACCGCGTAAAAAGCGTCGAACGATGAAGGTTTCATTTTTCTATTTTTCTCCGTTTTCATCCTTTTCTCCCCCGACGCTTGCGACTGGAGCAACAACGTTCTGATTATAGGAAACCCCTCCGAGTCCATTATAAGTGGAAATTTATTTGGTAACGTAGCCCCCAGCTTTTTTCAGGACGGTAACTTAATATTTTCTGTTCGTATTTCTTTCTATTCCTTTTTCTAATATACCATTACGTTATAACCAGTCAACATATATAGATTGTGAGTTTATGTCCCGGTAAATTTCGTCCCAAGTGGCCGAAATGTGTTTTCTGAGTCATTGTTTCGAGTAGGCAGTTTTATATTTTTGTCTTATGTATGTTATACGAGGGCGAATGTGTAAGTCAGGTAAAAATGAATGAAGTTGAGATACTAGTACACAAGTTTGGGTATTACAATGTCTTTGAATAATAAAAAACAAGTGTTTTAAGGAATTTTACTCAATAACTGCGATTCGTAACGCGTTTCACTACACCGTAGCTTCTTCAGACGAATGAATATACAGAAAAATACAAATGAGAATATAACTATAAATGTTCTTGAGTAATTAAAAGCTTATTGGGTTGCTTCTTCTTAAGTGGTTATTTATGACAGGTATATCCAATAAAATTAAGGAATATATTGCTCCCCGAAAAGATTCAATAGAGGTGAAGGGCTTAAATCGACTTGTTCATTGATGAGTCTACCTGAGTGTTTGTATTTATTGATTTCTAAAGTTTCCCAAAGATCTACCTTCCAATATTTATTATCTGTATGCAAAATTTCAAACTGTGGGTCGAAAGAGTGATTATTTTCTTAGAGATGATTCGCGTAATTTGAATCTGATTTTTTATTTGAAAAACTGCGTTTATGTTCCGATATTCTAATATTAAAATTTCTATGTGTTCTACCAATGTAGAAATTATCACAGTCATTGCAATTCAATCGATAAACAGCTGATTTATTGTTCCTACCTGGTTTGGTTTTATTATTTTCTATATATTTGCCTAAATTATTATTAGTTTGGAAAGCTATGTTGAAATTATTGCTACTTAAGAATGATTTCAGTTTCTCACTTGTAATGCCAACGTAGGTTAAGGTGTTGAATTTGTGTTTCAATTTATCGACAGGGTGAACTTCATTCAATGCGATTCTACTTTGTTTTTTATTTAAAATATTATTTATTAGTTTGGAATTGTAACCATTATTTTTGGCTATTTGTTTAATCAAATTTAGTTCTTTGTTGAAATTTTCTGGTGATAACGGGATGTTAATCAATCTATGAATAAAACTATTGAATGCTGACATTTTATTTTGATACGGATGACACGACGAGTTATGTATTATAATATCTGTATGTGACGGCTTATGGTAAATTGCGAAAACATGTTTTCCATTTTCATTCGAAATTGTTACGTCTAAGAAATTTATCGAATTATTGCTTTCTATTTCGGTTAAGAATCCAATTTTTGGATGTAATGAATTTATATGATTTTCGAGAATTTTCAACTGTCTATCTGTTCCTGTGAAGCAAATAATGATATCGTCTACATAGCGATACCAGTATAAACAATATTTACTGAGTGGATGATTATGAATTAATTAATTCATGAATATTTCTGCTAACAAGGGACTTAACGGATTGCCCAATTAGGTGGTATAGTGGTATTTTTGATATTGGCAATAAGTTCGTATGAATTTTTGACCGAAAACTTAGATTTAAAATTGCAATGTTTTATTAACAAGTCGTTGAGGAATTTTGAAAGTTTGAACGAAGGTGCCGTTACATAAGAAACAACAGGTCTAATAGGGTAATTAGGTTTATGAAGTTTTATTAACGAATATAATTGGGGGATTGTGGATTGGAGTTAATGAATTTATATTTTTCGTGGTCTGCAATTAATAATTTTGCTGTCGAAATTATGTTTTTAACCACTTTCTGAAATTTTGCGGTAGGATCCTTAGTTGATGTTATATAGTTTCCGGCTGTTAAGAATTCTTCAGTTTTAGAAATATAATCGGATTTACTAATCGCGATGACGGTGTTACCTTTATCTGCTTTAGTGAATACTAAATCATTCTTGGTACTATTTTCACGAATTGTTTTTATTATCTTATAATCTGAATTGCAATGAGGTGATAATTTCGAAAAGTCTTCTTTGATGATTTTTGCTGTTTGATGTTTGGCTAAAATATTTTCATTGGAGTTTTTGAGAATGATTTCGGAGTCTATACCTAACTGTTCAAAATTAGTTTTATTATGTTTTGGATGTAAATTATGTTTGAATCCTTTTTCTAATAGATCTTTTGTGGTTGTGTAAAATCGGTATCAGTTAAGTTAGTGAATCTGTCAAAATATTTATGATCTGAAAATTTATCAGTTGAAGGTTTGGGTGGAGAAATTTTGAATTTAAGTGAATTCAACTTTTTCTGTTGTTGCTGCAACTTACCATGATCTGTCACATACAGATATTATAATACATAACTCGTCGTGTCATCCATATCAACATAAAATGTCAGCATTCAATAGTTTTATTCATAGATTGATTAACATCCCGTTATCACCAGAAAATTTCAACAAAGAACTAATTTTGATTAAACAAATAGCCAAAAATAATGGTTACAATCCCAAACTAATAAATAATATTTTAAATAAAAACAAAGTAGAATCGCATTGAATGAAGTTTACCCTGTCGATAAATTGAAACAAAAATTCAACACCTTAACCTACGTTGGCATTACAAGTGAGAAACTGAAATCATTCTTAAGTAGCAATAATTTCAACATAGCCTTCCAAACTAATAATAATTTAGGCAAATATATAAAAATAATAAAACCAAACCAGGTATGAACAATAAATCAAGTGTTTATCGATTGAATTGCAATGACTGTGATAATTTCTACATTGGTAGAACACATAGAAATTTTAATATTAGAATATCGGAACATAAACGCAGTTTTTCAAATAAAAAATCAGATTCAAATTACGCGAATCATCTCTTAGAAAATAATCATTCTTTCGACCCACAGTTTGAAATTTTGCATACAGATAATAAATATTGGAAGGTAGATCTTTGGGAAACTTTAGAAATCAATAAATACAAACACTTAGGTAGACTCATCAATGAACAAGTCGATTTAAGCCCTTCACCTCTATTGAATCTTTTCGGGGAGCAATCTATTCCTTAATTTTATTGGATATACTGTCATAAATAGCCACTTAAGAAGAAGCAACCCAATAAGCTTTTAATTACTCAAGAATATTCATATTTATATTTTCTGTACATTCATTCGCCTGAAGAAGCTACGGTGTAGTGAAACGCGTTACGAATTGCAATTATCAAGTAAAATTCCTTAAAACACAGTACTTGTTTTTCATTATTGATAATGGAATTTTACCAAGTAAAAGCCTTCCAAATTCAAACAACGCCTTTGACTCAAACAGCACGAGTTACTGCTTCTGTGTTAAAATCGAAAAAGTGAATATAAATAAAATGAAACACTTTTGTCTAATTTCCACAATATTTAGACGACCGATTGCGACATTTACGTCATTTTCAAGTATCTACACTCTGAAGCTAGCAGTTGTAAGAAAGAATGTGCTAACCATATCCTTTTGAACCCTCTTTTCGAACGTATTTACTCGCGTGGTCTACGATTGTAGACCATTGTCACATTAACCCATTAATGCCTGAGTAATTATTTTTCGCGAAAATTGATGGAATTGAAAAAACTCCTTTCTTTATTGATACAAAATACGAGAACAATACTTTGAGATACACCATTCTACTGAAAGTACCTTTTAATTAACATATGATATATCATACCATAGGCATTGGCGACTCTAATACAAAATATTCTATTGGAAGAATTTATTACAGAACTAATGATTAGTCATAATGAGAAGCTAGGAAAGTATTCTGAAATGATGAAGACAACATTCATGGTCGTTTGTGATATAACCTGAAACAATCTTTTGATTGAAGTCCAACAGTGGACTTGGAACAAATGAACTTCGTACATTTTTCACACTGAGTTGGAATCCAAGAAACTAAATTATCTACCCCATCAAATCTCACTTCTGTCAAAACATTTCGACTGCATTTTGATTTTGGTCCGGACATATGTTCAGGACTAGTCAGAATTGATAGAACGACTCTTCTGGTGAATTCCAATAAACTGATTTTTGAGCATGTCGATCCACATATTCACCATTGCTCCGTTCATACAAAAACGAACAAATGGCCAATACCATTTTTTGGAACGTATACGGATACGGTAAAGTCCCTTCATTTGGTCGAAAATATCCACCCCGCCCATTCCTTGGTTATATATATATTTATGAGGGTAGGTTGATCAACCTGCGTATATGATTTTTTTTTTTGACCAACGCTTGCATTCTACCTTACTTAGGCACAGCTGATCGTTATTTATGTTCGTTGCGATGTTGACAACATTGTTGTCGTTTCACCTTATCAATGAAATTGACTTATCAGAATCTTGTAGAACATGGAAGCTTCCTCGTGGTTCTCTCTTCACTTCTTTCAAGGGCGCTTTTTCAACTCTATCAGAACGAATGGTACCTATGCAATGTATCTAGCAACTGTAAGGAGTTGAAGAAATTGTCCATGAAAACAGTACTACCATGGGGCAAATAGTGTAGACATAAATTTTCTGATACCGCTGAATCCAAAGTTGTCCCCTCCTTTCTATTTCATGGATGGATTGGACGAAGAGGCCCTACAGAATGGCTCCACGTTCTCCCGACTTGTCACCGTTACATTTTTTATGGGGCCGCTCAAGGAGTCAAATTTATGAAACTGAACCAGCAGATTTCGTGGATTTACGACAACGGATTGTAGTCGAGTGTTATCGTATAACCCCTGAAATGCTACGTAAGGTCCGGAAACGTTTTGAGCCAAATCTGTATCTGTTATTGGAAGTTGGCGGCGAATACTTTGAACATTTGTTCGATTGATACCGAGTTGACTTATAAAATGTATCAGGTATAATAAATTCAAGTGTTTTTTTTCAATTTTTCAATTCCCAATTTATCCCTACTGACCAACGTGTAGGTAATTCTATATATAAGCTTATTTGAAAACCAAACAAACCTGTTTTGAATCTTCATCCAAAATCAGCAGACCTGGCAAACACTGTATCGCTCTCTATTAATTCACCCTGTATCTTCATGACAATGCAGGTGAAGCAAAAATTTCGTTTATCTAGAAATTCTTAAACCTTTCTAATGAGTTATTATTCAAACTAACTGATCAATTCGAAGATTTGAGGGGTAGACACCCTTATCTGAGAGGGTATAGTGGAAGCACCACTGCTTGAAGATATTTTTCGGTGAATGTTAATTCGAAATCGATAGATTTCTCAATCATTGAAACTAACTCGTCCTTTGACGAACCAGCCTGTATCTTCTTCCGAATATGTCGAAACTCAAACATTATAACACATCTGTGTTGAGAATCAAAAGAGCTTTCCAATGATGTATCACTCGACCTATCGTCCTTATTAAAAAAATTGAGTTTTGTGAACCCCAGCTTAGAGGGTTGATGTGAAATAAAATCACCTTAGGTTAAAAGATGTCCTCCTTCAGACAAAAGTTGACCTGTTTCTGCTTTCTGCCCAAAAACGAATAGTTTAGCAGTTATTGAGTCTTTTTCGTTTCAGTTGCCCCACCGAGTATATGTAAAATATAGTAACCTCCAATCGGGACGTATCTTGTGCATTATGACAGCCGGCAAGATGCGCATTCAAAAGCAGAACGAACGGCGACGAAAAACGTCCCTAGACGACACCTAATGAAAAGTTCCCCATGGAATTTAACGATGCTCAGAAATTTCGTGAAGGGTTAAAGTTCCGGGACGATCCGGGTCTTTGTTGAGAACTGAAAAGGTTCACTACCTTCCCTACGATTCCGATAATTTGTCAATTAAATTTTTTACCGGAAAATATCGCGTTCCCTCGTATAATTAATTTTCAGGAAGGTGCGTTTTCCCCTGTGCCTATCCATTCATCAATGAATATCCGAGGGGAACATATAATTAATGTGAGAAAACAATGCGTTATGTATAATGAATATTAAAATGAAACAAGTTACTATGTTTTAACTATCACTAATTAAAAAAGCTAATGAAAACTGTATACTCATGTACAATACAGGAATTACCATCAATAAAATGCTAGTAGAGGTCACAGTAACTAATAATGGTGATTGGTAGGTAATTAAGTCTACCTGGTCGTTAAGGAGCTTACCCCTTTCTACACTAGATGCCTTGAAAATTTCTATCGATTCAAAGAAATTGAGTTCATAAGATTTATCACAGGAATGAAGAATTTTTAGCTGTTGAAGTTCTGGAAAAGGATGACATTCATTCAGACAATGTGCAGCATATATATATATATATATATATATATATATATATATATATATATATATATATATATATATATATATATATATATATATATATAGGGGTTTTACCCCGACGAGTTGGCCATATATCTGTTCATGCAATCAAACTGATTTCATGAAAAATATAAATCCACCACCCAGTAATTAATACCATTGCCAGGCAATGATTATAATCAAAACATATCCTGGAATAATTATATATTAGGATAACGTTAAATGTTATGAGAATATATCAATCTACCAGAATATATACATACTATAGCATCATCAGACAATGTTATCAATGTACCAACGAGTAGTGTCAGAGGCTTTCTCCCCGGAAAAATCCAGTGTACGGACCTTAGTCAAGTAACACTGAATGTTTCTCATTAATAGTTTCCTTTGTGTGAAGTGGTAAACTATCGAATAGAATAATCCTCTGAATATAAATATGACAGAATTGTCAGTTAATTATATTACATTCATTTATACAAATGAATAAAATATGAAATGAGATTCTGAGCAGTATAAACTAAAGAGAAACCTATGACTCTACCTATTTTTTCGGAAAGAAGCCTACGAAGAATATTACAAGATTTGATGACTGTTATCTTTTGTAAACTGTTCGAACAAATATTTCTTCAGACCCAAAATCTCAATACTTTTGTGAAGATTTCTAGGAATAACACCTGTTGTGGAAATTATAATCGGTAGAATAAATATTTTCTTCATTTTCCACATTTTTTAATCTCGTCGCCAAGCATCATATATTCAGAAATTGTTTCATTATATTTATTTTGTATATTATGTGTGTCGGGTAAAGCAATATCAATTATATATGTTATTTGATTCTGTTTATCATTAAGAATAATATCTGGTCTATTGTGTTTCACAGCTCTGTTGCAAAGAATTGTTTTATCAAAATAAAGTTTATATTTGTCATTTTCACAAATAATCTCAGGTTCATATTTGTGAAATTTTTTCTTTTGGGAATTAGGTCATGTTTAATTCCTAGATTAAAATGAATAATATTAGCGACGGCATTATGTCTTTCTAAATAATCCGTTGAAGCAAGGACTGAGCAAGATGATAATATATGAAAAACTGTTTCTGAAGAACAGAAACATCTACGGCAAGAATCATCTATATTTTGTTTGATGATGTGTTTTCTATAATTCCTCGTGAAAACAACCTGATCCTGGATCGCAATTGCCAAGCCTTCTGTTTCAGCAAACAATTCTCCAGATACTAACCATTTATTCGATGCGACTTCATCAATATAATCATTTTTCAATTCTTTAGGGTGCTTTCCGTGTAATTCCTTCTGTATCCAACTTTCTCTTTTAGAATTATCATCAAATATATCAAAATCTACCTTTTGCATTGTCAAGTTCAGAGGTGTAAGATTATAATCTGAAGCAACAATAATATCATGTAATTTAGACGGTTTCTGTTCATCATGAAAATGGGAACGTAGATGAAAAAACTGTTTACTATGAAGATTATTCAAATCAGTTAATCCACGACCTCCAAGATGTCTAGGTAGTGTAACTCTCTGAACAGCTGACTTTGGGTGGTGCTTATGATATTTACAGAGCATTTTCCTCGTTTGACATTGTAATTCATTTAGATCAGTTTTAGACCATTTAATGATTTCAAAAGAAGATGTAAGAATAGGAACTGCATAGGAGTTGATAGCTCTGAAAAGGTTTTACTATTTAAATGACTCTTGATGATAATTCTAAGTCTTTTGTAATATGAACTTCTAATATTTTCTTTAGTGCTGCTATGGTTAATTGTCTTATCTTGACAAAATCCAAGATATTTATATGTATCTCCTTGATGCATCGGCTCGATTTCGATATTGGAAATCTTTATATAATCAGAGGTGATCTTTCCTTTTCAATAGAAAGATTTTCACATATTGGAAGCCCAAATTTCATATCAATATCATAGGAATAGTTGAAAGTAATCTCAAGTAGACTTTTTAAATGTGATCTGGTTCCGGCATATAATTTAATATCATCTTAATAAATCAAGTGACTTAATTTGAATTCAGTTGATAGACTCTTTATTTTCAAGCCGAAACTAGTAGCATTTAATTCATGAGATAATGGATTGAGGCAAAGACCAAACCAAAGAGCACTTAAAGAATCACCTTGAAAAATGCCTCTTTTGTTGGGAATTACTTCGGATTTTAACGATTGTTTTGAAATATTTAAATGAAGATTGGTTCTCCAATTTTTCATTACAAATTCAAGAAAAAGACGAAGTGTCTTATCAATTTTATAAATTTCCAAAATTTTTTGAAGCCATGAATGGGGAGAACTATCAAAAGCCTTTTGGTAATCAATGAAGGCTGTATGAATATTTCTCTTCTTAGTTTGAGCTTGATTCAAAGCTACAGAATCAATTACAAGTTGCTCTTTAGTACCAAGGTGTTTTTTCTACATCTTTTTGTTTTTGGGTAATACATGCAGTTAGAATTTTATATATTGTTGGAAGGCAAGCAATTGGTCTATATTGAGACGGATCAATAGTATTATCACTTTTCGGTTTTAAATAAGTAATGCCTTGTGTGAAAAATAAAGGAGTAGCTGAGGGTTCTTTATTATAAATGAAAAATATTCAGCCAATTTTCATGAACGCAAGAAAATATATATATATATATATATATATATATATATATATATATATATATATATATATATATATATATATATATATATATATATATATATATATATATATATAGTGAAGTTATTGAATGAGAGAATGCTAGGGTGTGTAGGGTGTATCTCAGGGTTCCATACTGGGGCCTCTACTATACATTCTTTATACTAATTACCTACCTGAAGAACTCCAGGATCATATACAACAATACGCTGATGATACCTCACTTGTGTTGTCTGTGTATAGCATCGAATCCCTTAAGGAAAATTGTCGATTCTCTCCATACAATAGAAAATTACTTCACCCAAAATCATCTCAAACTGAACACAGCGAAAACTCAGATAATTTGTTTTGGACATATAAGAGCATCTGAACGGCTCAGCATTGAATATAATATAGATGAGACACTAAAAACTGAAGACAATGTTTGAATTTGGAAGGCTTTTACTTGGTAAGATTCCATTATCAATAATAAAAAACAAGTACTGTGTTTTAAGGAATTTTACTTAATAATTGCGATTCGTAACGCGTTTCACTACACCGTAGCTTCTTCAGACGAATGATTATGCAGAAAAATGTAAATGAGAATATAACTATAAATGTTCTCAGTAATTAAAAGCTTATTGGTCGCCTCCGCCTAAGTGGTTATTTATGACAGGTATATCAATAAAATTAAGAATAGATTGCTCCCGAAAAGATTCAATAGAGGTGAAGGGCTTAAATCGACTTGTTCATTGATGAGTCTACCTGAGTGTTTGTATTTATTTATTTCTAAAGTTTCCCAAAGATCTACCTTCAATATTTATTATCTGTATGCAAAATTTCAAACTGTGGGTCGAAAGAATGATTATTTTCTAAGAGATGATTCGCGTAATTTGAATCTGATTTTTATTTGAAAAACTGCGTTTATGTTCCGATATTCTAATATTAAAATTTCTATGTGTTCTACCAATGTAAAATTATCACAGTCATTACAATTCAATCTATAAACACCTGATTTATTGTTTTTACCTGGTTTGGTTTTATTATTTTTATATATTTGCCTAAATTATTATTAGTTTGAAGCTATGTTGAAATTAGTGCTACTTAAGAATGATTTCAGTTTCTCACTGTAATGCCAACGTAGGTTAAGGTGTTGAATTTTTGTTTCAATTTATCGACAGGGTAAACTTCATTCAATGCGATTCTACTTTGTTTTTCATTTGAAATATTATTTACTAGTTTGGGATTGTAACCATTATTTTTGGCTATTTGTTTAATCAAATTTAGTTCTTTGTTGAAATTTTCTGGTGATAGCGGGATGTTAATCAATCTATGAATAAAACTATTGAATGCTGACATTTTATGTTGATATGGATGACACGACGAGTTATGTATCATATCTGTATGTGACGGCTTATGGTAAATTGCGAAAACATGTTTTCCATTTTCATTCGAAATTATTACGTCTAAGAAATTTATCGAATTATTGCTTTCTATTTCGGTTGTGAATGCAATTTTGGATGTAATGAATTTATATGATTTTCGAAAATTTTCAACTGTCTATCTGTTCCTGTGAAGCAAATAATGATATCGTCTACATAGCGATACCAGTATAAACAATATTTACTCAGGTGTGGATAGATTAATTGTAATGACTGTGATAATTTCTAATTTCTGCTGGTAGAACACATAGAAATTTTAATATTAGAATATCGGAACATAAACGCAGTTTTTCAAATAAAAAATCAGATTCAAATTACGCGAATCATCTCTTAGAAAATAATCATTCTTTCGACCCACAGTTTGAAATTTTGCATACAGATAATAAATATTGGAAGGTAGATCTTTGGGAAACTTTAGAAATAAATAAATACAAACACTCAGGTAGACTCATCAATGAACAAGTCGATTTAAGCCCTTCACCTCTATTGAATCTTTTCGGGGAGCAATCTATTCCTTAATTTTATTGGATATACCTGTCATAAATAACCACTTAGGCGGAGGCGACCAATAAGCTTTTAATTACTCAAGAACATTTATAGTTATATTCTCATTTACATTTTTCTGCATAATCATTCGTCTGAAGAAGCTACGGTGTAGTGAAACGCGTTACGAATCGCAATTATTAAGTAAAATTCCTTAAAACACAGTACTTGTTTTTTGAAGACAATGTTACTATAAAACTATACGACTCAGAATTTTGGCTCAAAGTAGTCGCATCCCAAAGATTGAATTTCAGTTTAGGGAGAAATTTTCTAGACAAGACACAGAATCCACAACATCTTTTTCGTGCCCAAAAAGGTTCTCTCTAACCATAATCCCATTTCTCAATTAATTAATTCAATTCGTTATACCGACTTTATCTTAATTGAGTCTCCATCCTACGTTCTACGAAGTTGAATTGATAGGCCAAAGGAAAATCGATCTCTGGTTAATCACAAGAGTAAAGCAACATACGTGTCATATATGCTTTCCGGTAGGCTCGTATGGTCTAATTCACCCTTTGATAAGTTAGTTAAAACATCCTCAAACAAAGCAACTACTAGACAATCCGATACAATGAAACTATTCGCAATTTGCAACAGAACATTTCACCTTCAGTATATCACCTCGCAGTCTATCCAAAAGCTTCAGCTGCAGTTCGCAATAAAACTTCCAAGGCTCTATGCACACCCAACTATTTACCTTTCCCTTAACTTTATGTAGATTTCCTGTGCGGAGAAGTTGCTGCGTGTCAATGGGGGGAAAGGCGGAGAAGAGAAATGCGACGCAAAACGACGAATAAAACAGTGCCGGTAAACAATAAAGGTGGAGTTCTGGTGTAACATATTTATCTGCATATATTCATGAACTGTCTGATATTAAAATCGATAGCGGGCGGTTCATTTCAGACCATTAGGTCGCGCCAAGCGCGCCACGACTTATTCTGCACCGTTTACTTGATACTTCAACGGGGTTTTTACCGTATAACTTTACATCTGCTTTCGACTGATCCAACTGGGAGCTGTTGCGAATCATTGAATCTTTCCTAACTTACTGCCATCGTTTAAATTATGATTTACACCTTCTATTATGATAACAATTCGATAAAAACTGTCTTCACAGAAGTGGAAAAGCATGTACACCAAATTATTTTGGAGAAATTCGTCTTCGCTTGTCCTAGCTTCCATCGATCCAGCAGTTATCCGAGTTTTCAATGCGATAACAAAAGTTGATTGCCTCATGCCACCTACTTATCTCAATCCGTTGAAGCGCGGCAAAATATGAACTGAGTTAGAGGCCATTCACCATTGTCACTGGGAAACCATGAAAACAGAGGGGAGATTAACAGAAAACCTCAAGAAGTCCAACTAGTTCGACTATTTACTGCAACGCTACACACTGTGTCAGCAAGAAAGCGATCTTTCGAAAAACGCTCCTTATTCATAACTGGCTGTCAACCAGGTATACATCACATCTCATCAATGACAACTTGCAAAATTATCGCTATATGTATAAACAGATTGCCTCCTCATCTCAATCCGTTGGAGCGAAACATGAAGCAGAAAAGCTCGAAAAGTCCAACTTGTTCGACTATTTACCGCAACGCTACACACCGTGTCAGCAAGAAAGCGATCTGTCGAAAGACTCACGTTTCTTATTCATATCTGGCTATCAACCAGGTATACATCACATCTCATCAATTACAATTTGCAAAATTATCGCTATATGTATTAACAGATTGCCCCGTCATCTCAATCCGTTAGAGCGTAACGAAACATGTATATATTATTGCAACCTCTAACGAACTGAGATAGAGGCCACTCACCATCACCACTGGGAAACCATGAAAACAAAGGGTGGATAAACAGAAAACCTTGAAAAGTCCAACTACACTCGGAGGCAAAATTAGCGGAACACGAACGAAAATTTAACCAAATTCGAAGTTCGATATTTTTCCTAATTCTCAACCGATTTAGATGATTTGTTCGGCAAGTTATAGATCTACTCTTCTGCTTGTAGAAATTATACGAGAAAACAAAAAAAAAATTAAAAAAAAAAAAAAATTCGTGATACCCTGTGGAATTTCGTGGTCCGAGTTGAAACATACAATATCATGGTCTGTCAAGACACATCTTCCTACAGTAACGCCCTTCTTGTTTCATGCGTTTATCTCTATTTTTGCAAAATATATTTAATTTCAAGTGGAAAATCACCATTTTGGAGAAATTCCATTGAATCAAGAAATTGTCATTAAAATTCGTCTATCAATTTGGAATTTTCTTATTATCACTCAAGCGTGTCGAAATTGTCGTTTGCGATTTTTATGTTCAAATTGTATTAGTTATTGATGACAATTTGGTTAATTTGGTGAAAATTAGGAATTCATAGGAGATAACAGTCGGTAGGTATTAAAATACACAACCGAATTCTGGGACCATTGATAAAACTTTTCATTTACACATGTGCACACCTTTTTTTATCAAATATGAAATACAACACACGTTTTTTTGTATATGACCACATTTGCACTTGTTTAAAGAATGAGAGTTTTCCATTCTTTGATTTGATACATATTCGATCGGTTGCGGTGTTTTGTGATTCTTTTACTGTTTACGATTCGAAACGGTATTTTTCATTCAGAATGAGAGATTTACCACCAACCTCAGTAGAAAGAGCAGTTACATTGATCGAGGAAGGGCGCACCTACCGCTCAGTCGGTACCATGTTGGGTGTCTCGACGTCGGTTATTCATCGAATCTACCGACGTTACAGGGAAACTGGATTGTACGTGAGGAGGCGAGGACAAGGAAGAAATCGGGCAACCCGCGCTATACATGACCGTTTCATCGTCAATCAAACCATAAAAAATCCTCCTCTTACTGCTGTTCAGGCACATAACCTTTTACAAACAGTGGATAACATTAACGTCAGTGTGAGGACAGTCAGAAGACGATTAAATGAAGTTGGTCTAAGATCATACGCGCAAGCAAGAGCACCAAGACTCGATAGAGCCCATCGGGTAGCAAGACTGGCGTTTGCTAGGGAGCATGTAGCATGGAAAATCAATCAGTGGAGACGAGTTTTATTTAGTGATGAGAGCCGATATTGTGTGAATTTTGTGGATGGTAGAGATAGAATATGGAGGCATCGAGGGGAACGGTACAATCAAGCGAACTTCGCAGGAACTGAGCAATACGGTGGAGGGTCAGTTATGATATGGGGTGACATATGTTTGGGAGTACGAACAGAACTGGAGATTATTGGCAATGGATCACTTAACGCCCATCGGTATATAACAGAAATCTTGTGTTGTGCCTTTTGTTCCTTACATAGGGGAAAATTTCCTTTTTATGCACGATAACGCGCGCCCTCATACTGCGCGCATAGTGAAAGAATATCTCAATGAAGTTGGGATCACACGAATGGACTGGCCGTCGCGGTCACCGGATTTAAACACGTTTGGGACATTCTTGGAAGAAGGGTTTGACAACAGAATCCAGGCAACGTTGAAGAGCTGACATTGGCTTTGGTGGAAGAGTGGGACAACATACCTCAACAGATGATAGACAATATCATTGGGAGTATGCGAAATCGTATGCGCGCTGTAATAAGAGCTCAGGGGGGTCATACTCGCTACTAAAATCAAATGTTTTTTTTTGTGGGTCATCATGAACATTTTTCTCAACATGTTCATTTCATTTCACGAGTGTATCGCCAGGATACACACCTGCTCTCAATTTTGGACAGGAATGATAATTATTATAGGGTGTCACACAAAAAAATTCAAAAATAAATGTGCAAAATCAACGATTTTTCCAGTGTACTTCGAGTTCCTTCGGAGCGTGAAATTGGCCAGTGAATTTCAAATATTTTCATTTCGTTAGATTTCCGCTTCTCTGATTTTGATTTTATTTTTTGACTAACCTCCGATGTTATGCACCTACGCAAGATTAAAAATAAATTCTTGAAATTTGTGACTTTTCGCTTCAAATTGTATATCTCTTGTAAAAATAGAGATAAATGCATAAAACAAGAAGGGCGTTACTGTAGGAAGATATGTCTTGACAGACCATGATATTGTACGTTTCAACTCGGACCACGAAATTCCACAGGGTGTTACGAATTTTTGACAAGAAAAACACTTTTAGTTTTGCCTCCGTATAAAATTTTTTTCAATTTTTTTTTGTTTTCTCTTATAACTTCTACAAAGCAGAAAAGTTGATCTATAACTTGCCGAAAAAATCATTTAAATCGGTTGAGAATTAGGAAAAATATCGGACTTCGAATTTGGTTAAATTTTCGAGTGTTCCGCTAATTTTGCCTCCGAGTGTAGTTCGACTATTTACCGCAACGCTACACACCGTGTCAGCAAGAAAGCGATCAGTCGAAAGACTCACGTTCCTTATTCATATCTGGCTATCAACCAGGTATACATCACATCTCATCAATTACAATTTGCAAAATTATCGCTATATGTATTAACAGATTGCCACGTCATCTCAATCCGTTAGAGCGTAACGAAACATGTATATATTATTGCAACCTGCAACGAACTGAGATAGAGGCCACTCACCATCGCCACTGAGAAACCATGAAAACAGAGGGTAGATAAACAGAAAACCTCATGTAGTCCAACTAGTTCGACTATTTACCGCAACGCTACACACCGTGTCATCAAGAAAGCGATTTGTCGAAAGACTCCCGCTTTTCATTCATATCTGGCTGTCAACCAGGTATACCTCACATCTCATCAATGAAAACTTGCAAAATTATTGCTATATGTGTAGACACATTGAAGAATTTTTTACTCAGGGAACAATATTCAACCTTCCATAGAATGTTAAATATCCTTCCCTGAATGAGCTGATTTTCCGATCCACCCTTCATAATCAGTGGCAACCAGAGCCACACACCAGCGGTACAGCTCGGTCAGATGTCATGAATAGGAGCAATAGACCACAGTTGCGGTCTCACTTGACCTCGTCAGTATTGCCACATCAGGCCGGATTGCCACCTCACCTCAATCCGTTGAAGCGCATCAAAACATATGAATATTATTGCGCCCTCCAACGAACTAACACAGAGGCTACTCAACATCGCAACCGGGAAACCATGATTGTCTCAATAATTCCCATTGATGGATACGATAACTTTCTTATTCAACAAGACAGATTTTCAAATTTAAAATCAGAAAAAAGTTTCTAGGATCCAAATCTGTACGATGTGGTGGATGGGATCTGACACACAACTGTCGACTGCTCAGTGCAACTATCAAGAGTATACTGACAACAAACAAATAATTTTCAACACTAATTATACCTGAAAATTTTAAATATATTGTTGGATATTTATAAAACTAGGTATAAGTATATACTGGGTGATTCATCAGTGGCGCGCTGCTCTGTTGCTCGTACACTTTCATTTTTGTTCGAACAGTATTGTATTTAGAAAGTAAGAATCTACACTCGGAGGCAAAATTAGCGGAACACTCGAAAATTTAACCAAATTCGAAGCTCGATATTTTTCCTAATTCTCAACCGATTTAGATGATTTGTTAGTCAAGTTATAGATCAACTCTTCTGCTTTGTAGAAATTACAGGAGAAAACAAAAAAAAATTGAAAAAAAATTTATACGGGGGCAAAACTAAAAGTGTTTTTTCTTGTCAAAAATTCGTAACACCCTGTGGAATTTCGTGGTCCGAGTTGAAACGTACAATATCATGGTCTGTCAAGACACATCTTCCTACAGTAACGCCCTTCTTGTTTCATGCGTTTATCTCTATTTTTGCAAAATATATTTAATTTCAAGTGGAAAATCACCATTTTGGAGAAATTCCATTGAATCAAGAAATTGTCATTAAAATTCGTCTATCAATTTGAAATTTTCTTATTATCACTCCGGCGTGTCGAAATTGTCGTTTGCGATTTTTATGTTCGAATTGCATTAGTTATTGATGACAATTTGGTTAATTTGGTGAAAATTAGGAATTCATAGGAGATAACACTCGGTAGATATTAAAATACACAACCGAATTCTGGGACTATTGATAAAACTTTTCATTTACACATGTGCACACCTTTTTTTATCAAATATGAAATACAACACACGTTTTTTTGTATATGACCACATTTGCACTTGTTTAAAGAATGAGAGTTTTCCATTCTTTGATTTGATACAAATTCGATCGGTTGCAATGTTTTGTGATTCTTTTACTGTTTACGATTCGAAACGGTATTTTTCATTCAGAATGAGAGATTTACCACCAACCTCAGTAGCAAGAGCAGTTACATTGATCGAGGAAGGGCGCACCTACCGCTCAGTCGGTACCACGTTGGGTGTTTCGACGTCGGTTATTCATCGAATCTACCGACGTTACAGGGAAACTGGATTGTACGTGAGGAGGCGAAGACAAGGAAGAAATCGGGCAACCCGCGCTATACCTGACCGTTTCATCGTCAATCAAACCATAAGAAATCCTCGTCTTACTGATGTTCAGGCACGTAACCTTTTACAAGCAGTGGATAACATTAACGTCAGTGTGAGGACAGTCAGAAGACGATTAAATGAAGTTGGTCTGAGATCATACGCGCAAGCAAGAGCACCAAGACTCGATAAAGCCCATCGGGTAGCAACACTGGCGTTTGCTAGGGAGCATCTAGCATGGAAAATCAATCAGTGGAGACGAGTTTTATTTAGTGATGAGAGCCGATATTGTGTGAATTTCGTGGATGGTAGAGATAGAATATGGAGGCATCGGGGGGGAACGGTACAATCGAGCGAACTTCGCAGGAACTGAGCAATACGGTGGAGGGTCAGTTATGATATGGGGTGGCATATGCCATGGAGATTATTGGCAATGGATCACTTAATGCCCATCGGTATATAACAGAAATCTTGGAGCCCCATGTTGTGCCTTTTGTTCCGTACATAGGGGAAAATTTCCTTTTTATGCACGATAACGCGCGCCCTCATACTACGCGCATAGTGAAAGAATATCTCAATGAAGTTGGGATCACACGAATGGACTGGCCGTCGCGGTCATCGGATTTAAACCCGATCGAACACATTTGGGACATTCTTGGAAGAAGGGTTTGACAACGGAATCCAGGCAACGTTGAAGAGCTGACATTGGCTTTGGTGGAAGAGTGGGACAACATACCTCAACAGATGATAGACAATATCATTGGGAGTATGCGAAATCGTATGCGCGCTGTAATAAGAGCTCAGGGGGGTCATACTCGCTACTAAAATCAAATTTTTTTTTTTGTGGGTCATCATGAACATTTTTCCCAACATGTTCATTTCATTTCACGAGTGTATCGCCAGGATACACACCTGCTCTCAATTTTGGACAGGAATGATAATTATTATAGGGTGTCACACGAAAAAATTCAAAAATAAATGTGCAAAATCAACGATTTTTCCAGTGTACTTCGAGTTCCTTCGGAGCGTGAAATTGGCCAGTGAATTTCAAAAATTTTCATTTCGTTAGATTTCCGCTTCTCTAATTTTGATTTTATTTTTTGGCTAACCTCCGATGTTATGCACCTACGCAAGATTAAAAATAAATTATTGAAATTTGTGACTTTTCGCTTCAAATTGGATATCTCTTGTGAAATAGAGATAAATGCATAAAACAAGAAGAGCGTTACTGTAGGAAGATGTGTCTTGTCAGACCATGATATTGTACGTTTCAACTCGGACCACGAAATTCCACAGGGTGTTACGAATTTTTGACAAAAAAACACTTTTAGTTCCGCCGCCGTATAAAAATTTTTTTCAAATTTTTGTATTTTCTCTTATAATTTCTACAAAGCAGAAGAATTGATCTATAACTTGCCGAAAAAATCATCTAAATCGGTTGAGAATAAGGAAAATTATCGGTCTTCCAATTTGGTTAAATTTTCGAGTGTTCCGCTAATTTTGCCTCCGAATGTAGTTCGGTTATTTACCGCAACGCTACACACCGTGTCAGCAAGAAAGCGATCAGTCGAAAGACTCACGTTCCTTATTCATATCTGGCTATCAAACAGGTATACATCACATCTCATCAATTACAATTTGCAAAATTATCGCTATATGTATTATCAGATTGCCACGTCGTCTCAATCCGTTAGAGCGTAACGAAACATGTATATATTATTGCAACCTCCAACGAACAGAGATAGAAGCCACTCACCATCGTTACTGGGAAACCATGAAAACAGAGGGTATATGAACAGAAAAGCTCAAGAAGTCCAACTAGTTCGATTATATACCGCAACGCTACACACCGTGTCATCAAGAAAGCGATTTGTCGAAAGACTCACGCTTCTTATTCATATCTGGCTGTCAACCAGGTATACCTCACATCTCATCAATGACAACTTGCAAAATTATTGCTAAATGTGTAGATACATTGAAGAATTTTTACTTAGGGAACAATATTCAACCTTCCATAAAATGTTAAATATCCTTCCCTGAATGAGCTGATTTTCCGATCCACCCTTCATAATCAGTGGTAACCAGAGCCACACACCAGCGGTACAGCTCGGTCAGATGTCATGAATAGGAGCAATAGACCACAGTTGCGGTCTCATTTGACCTCGTCAGTATTGCATACCCATACACCACATCAGGCCAGATTGCCACCTCACCTCAATCCGTTGAAGCGCATCAAAACATGTGAATATTATTGCACCCTCCAACGAACTAACACAGAGGCTACTCAACATCGCCACCGGGAAACCATGATTGTCTCAATAATTCCCATTGATGGATACGATAACTCTCTTATTCAACAAGACAGATTTTCAAATTTAAGATCAGAAAAAAGTTTCTAGGATCCAAATCTGTACGGTGTGGTGGATAGGATCTGACACACAACTGTCGACTGCTCAGTGCAACTATCAAGAGTATGCTGACAACAAACAAATAATTTTCAACACTAATTATACCTGAAAATTTTAAATATATTGTTTATTATTTATAAAGCTAGGTATGAGTATATACTGGGTGATTCATCAGTGGCGCGCTGCTCTGTACACTTTCATTTTTGTTCGGACGGTAATGTATTCAGAAAGTAAGAATCTACTACAGCAATTCATTTTGCAGTAAACAGGGTGTCCCAATATTCTATAAAAATCTTGGGTGGTTTTTTCTGATTGGTTAACCACTTTTTTGTTCAAGATTCAGGAGCGACCTGAACTCTGCTCTAATTTCTTTAAGTAATAAGTTTGTTTGGTGAGTAGTTTCGTCACAATATTTTTTTCCGAAAAAATTCATGAAAATAGGCTTTCACATCATCGCATGCTTCTTCGGCCAGAGAGGATGAATACTTTTTTCCTTTCGTTTTCTTATTGCCCAAGAATAACTTTATTAATGAATTAAATTAGATTTTCTATTCATTTTTTTTAATTCATGTCAACGCATGAAATATTGTGCTATATTTTTGCAGAAGTAACCTTATCTTCGATCATTTTCGAAATATTCGATTATTTGTAAAATTTTTAGTGAAAATTCTACAAGCCGTATCAAACTCATCAGTATGCATCATTATTCGCACAGAAGTTTTTTTTCTGTAATGATTCAAGTATTAAAAACTGAAACCTAAACAAGATAATTCTTTTAACGAATGATAAAATCAAGATGATTAAAACGTAAATCTAGCTATATGTTGACATCTTTTTTATTTGTGCCTTCTGTCAGGTGTCCGGACATATCATATTCTGCATGTTACATGGTGAACTTATCAGTGTTCCGTTATTAAACATCGTTTAAGTGAGGTTTAAACCCAATTTTCTCAATTGACTGCCATGAAGTTCTCCGAAAGAAGAAATGGTTGATATGATGTTTATTCTGGCTGAGAACAAGTTTATGCACAAAGGTTTTCTGATAAGAACCATCCTGATGCAAGATGCTGTGAAAAACTTCCAATTAGATTTATCGAAACGGGTAATATCGCTTACAAAAAACACGAAAAACCAAAAACTGCTACAGCTGAAGACAACCAGTTATCAGTTTTGTTGACAGTGACAGAGGACCCATATAAAAGCAAAATACAGTTTTCTCAGGTAACAGATATAAGTCAAACTTCCGTCCAGAGAATCTTGAGAGTGAATTGCTTTCATGCATATCATGTTCAGCTGCAACAGGAACTGAACAATTAAGACTATGAAAATCGAATCAATTTTTGTAATTGGGCAAGTGACAAAGTAGCGAAAAATCCAAATATGTTTAGCAGAATTCTTTTCTCGGACGAGGCAACTTTTCACAAGAATGGACTTGTTAACAGGCACAACTTTCATTATTACGCCACGGAAAATCCACACCTCATGAGACAAATAGATCACCAGCAACGTTGGTCCTTGAGTCTATGGGCCGCTATAGTAGATGGATATCTAATTGGGCCGCACTTTTTCTACAGGCACCTAAATAGTGAAATGTATTTGGATTTTCTGCAAAATCATCTACCAGTGTTACTTGCCGATGTACCAGAGCATATAAGACAAGATTTTTGGTTTCAACAGGATGGAGCACCGGCGCATTAGTTACATCAGGTTAGGGAGCATTCGAATCATGTATTCCCAAACAAATGGATAGGACGTGGTGGTCCTGTTAGATGGCCAGCTAGGTTTTCGGACCTTACAAGTCTAGATTTTTTCTTGTGGGGTTATATTAAGGGCATCGTTTACCAGATTCCTTCTACAACACAGTTGTATATGAGACAGAGAATAGTCGACGCCTTTCAGTCAGTTAATCCGCAAATGTTGTCGAGATTTCAACGGTCTTTCCTAAGAAGGATCGAAATGTGTCTACAAAGAAACGGACAACATTTCGAACACTTATTGAAATAGTTCAACACCTTGTAGATCATCTAACCGAAAACCAATCTATCACGTATTTCATACACGACCAGCTCAAAATATTTACTTTTCTCTGATCAAGTATAATGATATGTACTAACGAACGCTTCTTTCGCAACCTCTGATTTTATTATTCAAGTTTATTTTTTTATTTCAAAAATGGTCGAAGATAAAGATAAGGTTATTTTTGCAGAATTTGGCACAATATTTTAATCGTTGAAATACATAATAAAATACAGGATGTTCCATTTGAAAAAATTAAGATATATTTTTAAAATTACAATATTCAATAATTTTTTTGAGTCACTCCTTTATAAAATGAGGATAATCTATTTCAATTAATCAATGAAACTATCCTTGGGCAATAAGAAAACGAAAGGAAAAAAGTATTCATCCTCTCTGGCCGAATAAGCATGCGATGATTTGAGAGCCAATTTCATGAATTTTTACGGAAAAAAAGATATTGTGACGAAACTACTCACTAAAAAAACTTATTACTTAAAGACATTATAACAGAGTTTAGGACGAACAGAGAAATGGTCTTCCAATCTGAAAAAACCCCGAAGATTTTTTTATAGAAAATTGGGACACCCTGTTTACTGCAAAATAAATTGCTGAAGTAGATTCTTACTTTCTAAATACAATACTGTTCGAACAAAAATGAAAACTTCAAGAGTGTACGACTCACTCAGTATACATCAAAATTGTGAGTCAATCATGTCAATAGAACCTGAAAACCGGTCGCTTGCAGCTGCTGCTAGCTACCTGCTCTCGAACGTTTCGCCCGAGAACCCTCAGCTAATTATCGAATAACTCCAAAATTTCCAGAGAATATTTCTGAGATATCATACTTTAAGAAAATGAAAAAAAAACTATTTTTTGAAAATTCTGATTACACCCAACCCCTTAACTTATGATGTTGACTTTTCTTCAATAAAAGGCAGTAATGAAAAAAAATTAAAATTAATATACAGTTGGTTTAATTTTGTTTTACCATTTCGTATCACTCTTTCCTGCTTGTTTCGCCTTTGTGGCGCTTGGACATATCTTGAATGTTGTAAATTGTAAATTGTTGAATAGTTTTTGGTTTTATTCACTACTTTATGTATGGATTGAGCTCAAATTTTGACTTTTCTTCTCTTTTTTGTTGTGGGAACTGATTTCGATTGTTATTAAATTTTATATTTTTTTTCTATCTTAGATACTTTTGCTCTATTGAGAACTTCTCAAAATGGAATTAAGAAACACAGCTCTACAGTCGATGCAATATATTTGGCAATAAATAAGATAGTTATCTCTTTGAGGATGGGAAATGAACACTTGCTATGTTCTTGGATCTGAGCAAGGTCTTTGAAAGTATTAACCATAAAAGGCTCTTAGAGAAACTGGAAAGATACGGTTTTCGTGGGGTGGCTCTGGGACTCATTAGATCATACCTATATGACCGCAAACAGATATTGAAGGTGAAGTTATTAAATCAGAGAATGCTAGGGTGTGTGGGGCAACCTAAGGGTTCCGTACTGGGGCCTCTACTATACATTCTTTATACTAATGATCTACCTGAAGAACTCTAGGATAACATACGCTGATGATACCTCACTTGTGTTGTCTGAGCATGCCCTCAAGGAAAAAACTGTCGATGCTCTCCACACAATAGAAAATTACTTCACCCAAATCCATCTCAAACTGAACACAGATAATTTGTTTTGGACATAGAAGAGCATCTGAACAGCTCAGCATTGAATATAATATAGTTTAGATACTAAAAATTGAAAACACAGTTACTTTGTTGGGAGTTAGGATTGATTTAAGACTGGACTGGACATGCGAGGTCGAACATAAGCAAAGCATGTTATATGTTGAAGATGCTATCAAAGATAGGAAATAAAAAGGCAGCACTATTATCTTAACATACAAATGTGGAATCTTACCTCAGATATGGTGTTATTTTTTGGGGAACTCAATAATGAACGAGAGAGCCTTCATACTTCAAAAACGTTGCATCAGAATCCTGTATGGATGAGGGAGAGTTGTAAACCCTTTTTCATTTCTGAGAGAATACTTACACTTCCGAGCCTTATTATTTTAGAATGCTGCTTATATGTAAAAAATAACATCAACTCATTTCCTACTTGTGGTACAGAACATAATTATCCCACAAGGCACAGAGACAACCTTATTACTTTCAGACACAAAAATACCTATTTGCAACAAAACGTAATATTTATCTCGATTCAACTCTATAACAGAATACCCTTAGAGACACGAGCCTTGCCAACTAGCGTATTCAAACGCAGACTGAAGAACTACATGCTTATTACTTAAAGACATTATAACAGATTTTAGGACGCTCTTGAATCTTAAACAGAAAAGAGGTCTTCCAATCTGAAAAAACCCCGAAGATTATTTTATAGAAAATTGGGACACCCTGTTTACTGCAAAATAAATTGCTGAAATAGATTCCTACTTCCTAAATACAATACCGTTCGAACAAAAATGAAAACTTCAAGAGTGTACGACTCACTCAGTATACATCAAAGTTGTGAGTCAATCATGTCAATAGAACCCGAAAACCGGTCGCTTGCAGCTGCTGCTAGCTACCTGCTCTCGAAGGTTTCGGAGTGCCCGAGAACCCTCAGCTAATTATCGAAATAACTCAAAAATTTCCAGAGAATATTTCTGAGATTTCATACTTCAAGAAAATGAAAAAAAATAAATTTTTGAAAATTCTGATCACACCCAACCCCTTAACTTATGATGTTGACTTTTCTTCAATAAAAGGGCAGTAATCAAAAAAAATTAAAATTAATATACAGTTTTGTAACTTCGTTTTACCATTTCGTATTACTCTTTCCTGCTTGTTTTGCCTTTGTGGCACTTGGACATATCTTGAGTGTTGTAAATTGTAAATTGTTGAATAGTTTTTGGTTTTATTCACTACTTTATGTATGGATTGAGCTGAAATTTTGACCTTTCTTTTCTTTTTTGTTGTGGGAACTGATTTCGATTGCTATTCAATTTTATATTGTTTCTATCTTAGATACTCTTGCTCTGTTGAGAACTTCTCAGTATGGATTTAAGAAACACAGGTCCACAGTCGATGCAATATATTCGGCAATAAATAAGATAGTTACCTCTTTGAATGATGGGAAATGTACACTTGCTATGTTCTAGGATCTGAGCAAGGTCTTTGAAAGTATCAACCATAAAAAGCTCTTAGAGAAACTGGAAAGATACGGTATTCGTGGGTTCGCTCTGGGACTTATTAGATCATACCACTCTGGCAGCAAACAGTATGTGGCCGAAACAGATATTGAAGGTGAAGTTATTGAATCAGAGAATGCTAGGGTGTGTAGGGGGTACCTCAGGGTTCAATACTGGTGCCTCTAGTATACATTCTTTATACTAATCACCTACCTGAAGAACTCCAGGATCATATACAACAATACGCTGATGATACCTCACTGGTGTTGTCTGTGTATAGCATCGAGCATTGAGTTATACACTCAATAAAACACATTTTTGAATTCGAATTCAATGATCAGGGAAATGATATCACCCTTTATACTTTCTCATAAATCCTACCTATCTAGTGGTGCAGATCTTAAAATGTGAACTTCGTTTGAAATTCGAGCTCAAGGTCTTCACAAATTGCCGAAATAACATGAAAAATATCTTCAAGCTTTCAATACGGAAGGACTATACGATTACTTTTCTTGATTAATATCTCGAAAATGGTGGCAGATACGGAAAAATACAAAGAACACAAAAGTTTTCGCATTGAATAATCTGTTTGATTCTGTTTTCAGAATATACCAGTAGTGCACCACAAAAAGTTCAGGGGCAAAAGAGGAAAATGCACGTGAAAAATAACACCCTGTATACTGTCAGGAATTTTTGCCTCATTTTGTTATAAACATACAATAAGGAGATATCTGATGTAAATTTTAGCTCAATTCTGAAAAATTGCATCAGTTATTAAGATAATATCTCCATGGCTTCGATATGGGAAAACTATTGGGTTATTTTCAATAATTAATATCTCAGAAACGGTGATAGTTACGATCAAAATGCAGGAGTCAAAAAAAATTTCAAATTGAATGATCTATTCGATTTTATTTTTTGTTAGTGCCAGTGGCGTACCAAAAAAAAGTTCCGAGGGTAAAAATGGCACATGGCCCATGAAAAAGTATCACCCTGTATACTGTTCCAAAATTTGGCCTCACCTGGTGATTCAGATTGTGTTTAATAGCTTATGTGGAAAATTTGAGCCCGAAATCTTGAGAAGTCTAGGTTTTATCGAGAGAATATCGAAAAATTTTCTCAACTTTAACACCCTGTATCTCGGCAACGAAGCATTTTTTGACCATTGGTTCTTCGAACTTTCTTGCTCAAATCATTCAGGGATTCGCATCCTTCATTTATGACATCTTATTCGGAAACACCCTGTATGTAGAAAATAACATCAACTCATTTCCTACTTGTGGTACAGAACATAATTATCCCACAAGGCACAGAGACAAACTTATTACTTTTAGACACAACAATACCTATTTGCAACAAAACGTAATATTTATCTCGATTCAACTGTATAACAGAATGCCCTTAGAGACACGAGCCTTGCCAACTAGCGTATTCAAACGCAGACTGAAGAACTACCTGCTAGAAAGAGCATACTATGATGTCCAGAATTTTTCGACGATAATTTTGTGTAGAAATCATTTTCGTATTTTGTTTTTCACATTATTTCAATTTTATTTATGTTACATGTTTTGTTTTTATATTGAGATGCTTCACTGTTCTGATATTCTTACTATTAATGAAATTAGTGTAATTTGGCATGTTCACGGTACCTATGTGTACCATACTGAACTAATAAAATTTCTATCTATTTATCTAACAGAATTGTTATCCTTTTGTGTTTTCAGTTTTTATAATTGTCAATCTGTAAGTACTGATACTGGATGTTTATTCATCTTTCTGTATTTCATACGATAAATAAATAAATAAACAAAGGCAATTGTTTTTCTGGAGCGATAATATGTTGGACACACAAAGAAAAAGTCACAAAGAAACTCAGAGAAAGACGAGATGAAGTAGATTAAGGTAATAAATAAATAAGAAGTGGAAATACGAAGTTCAAAACGAAGTGAATTGCGATAAATTGTTAAATACGTCTTCTCTAAATGAAAAAGTTCGGTTCAAGTTTCTCCGTCAAATCACGAGTAAAATTCGTAAGAAATGGTATTCTTCGAAAGGTTCGTTCTATTCGAACTCGGGGTATAAACATAAACAACTTTCCTGATGCCTTATTCTGTGAACGTATGGCGTTTTGGTTAAAAAAGGGATCGTTCTTCCTTCAGTAAGACAAATTGTCGGCTGGTTGCCTAGTCGCCTCTGAACGTATGCTTGATTAAGCAATATAAATGGCTACGACCCCCCCATATCATTTTTATCCATTTTCCTTCTTCCACTCTTCGACATGTGGACTGAAGGCGTGCACTGTAAGAATTGCGAAATCGAAGAACGGTTTTTTCCAAATAAAACTGACTTCATTGGTGGAATTGAAACAATCAAAAGCTGCTACGATCGCGGCATTTGAAATATCAGATATATTAACGAAACACAAGAAACCATTCGAAGATGAAACGGTTGTGACGGAAGCATTCATTGAAATGGGTGAGACTTTATTTGGAGACATAAAAATAAAATAGAAATCATGTCTGCAATTAGAGAACTTCAGTTATCTCGTCCGACTGTCACGAGGAGGAAGCATCTGCAAAAACTATTTACAATTGAAAGAGAAGCTACATGAAAAGCGAGGAAGCATCTACAAAAACTATTTACAATAATAAAAAACAAGTACTGTTATTTAAGGAATTTTACTTAATAATTGCGATTCGTAACGCGTTTCACTACACCGTAGCTTCTTCAGACGAATGAATGTACAGAAAATGAGAATGAGAATATAAATATAAATGTTCTTGAGTAATTAAAAGCTTATTGGGTTGCTTCTTCTTAAATGGTTATTTATGACAGGTATATCCAATAAAATTAAGGAATAGATTGCTCCCCGAAGAGATTCAATAGCGGTGAAGGGCTTGTTCATTGATGAATCTACCTGAGTGTTTGTATTTATTGTTTTCTAAAGTTTCCTAAAGATCTACCTTCCAATATTTATTATCTGTATGCAAAATTTCAAACTGTGGGTCGAAAGAGTGATTATTTTCTAAGAGATGATTCGCGTGATTTGAATCTGATTTTTTATTTGAAAAACTGCGTTTATGTTCCGATATTCTAATATTAAAATTTCCATGTGTTCTACTAATGTAGAAATTATCACAGTCATTGCAATTCAATCTATAAACACCTGATTTATTGTTTTTACCTGATTTGGTTTTATTATTCTTCATATATTTACCTAATTTATTATTAGTTTGAAAAGCTATGTTGAAATTATTGCTACTCAAGAATGATTTTAGTTTCTCACTTGTAATGCCAACGTAGGTGAAGGTGTTGAATTTTTGTTCCAATTTATCGACAGGGTAAACTTCATTCAATGAGATTCTACTTTATTTTTCATTTGAAATATTATTTATTAGTTTGGGATTGTAACCATTATTTTCGGCTGTTTGTTTAAACAAATTTAATTCTTTGTTGAAATTTTCTGGTGATAACGGGATGTTAATCAATCTATGAATAGAACTATTGAATGCTGACATTTTATGTTGATACGGATGACACGAAGAGTTATGTATTATAATATCTGAGTAGCAATAATTTCAACATAGCTTTCCAAACTAATAATAATTTAGGCAAATATATAAAAAATAATAAAACCAAATCAGGTAAAAACAATAAATCAGGTGTTTATAGATTGAATTGCAATGACTGTGATAATTTCTACATTGGTAGAACACATAGAAATTTTAATTTTAGAATATCGGAACATAACCGCAATTTTTCAAATAAAAAATCAGATTCAAATTACGCGAATCATCTCTTAGAAAATAATCACTCTTTCGACCCACAGTTTGAAATTTTGCATACAGATAATGAATATTGGAAGGTAGATCTTTGGGAAACTTTAGAAATCAATAAATGCAAACACTCAGGTAGACTCATCAATGAACAAGTCGATTTAAGCCCTTCACCTCTATTGAATCTCTTCGGGAAGCAATCTATTCCTTAATTGTATTGGATATACCTGTCATAAAAAACCACTTAAGAAGAAGCAACCCAATAAGCTTTTAAATACTCAAGAACATTTATATGTATATTCTCATTCTTATTTTCTGTACCTTCAATCGTCTGAAGAAGCTACGGTGTAGTGAAACGCGTTACGAATCGCAATTATCAAGTAAAATTCCTTAAAACACAGTACTTGTTTTTTATTATTGATAATGGAATTTTACCAAGTAAAAGACTCCCAAATTCAAAAAACTATTCACGAAAAATTACAGATGTTTGGCAACCATTTTGAAAATTTGAAAGATTTTTATGATTTACATGATAATTTCACGAATAGTTTCACGAATATTGGAGTTTCAGTTAGTTTTGTCGTTTTTCTACTCGGAAAATTATTCTGATGAGTTTATCAATGAGATATCTGTCAAAGTCATTATAAAAAATTGTAGTAACTGAAGAAATGCGATTATAAAACCATACGTGATAAAATACAAATTCTGTAGCGCAGAATTGGAAATTATTATAGCTACTATAAGGCATTCAAGCAGGTGATAGGAAAAAATGCTGAAAGCAAAAAATTTAGAATCAGATTTCAAGGTTAAGTGCGGCATTTTGCTAGATGAACTTTCAACTTACCCTTTATTTTTGATATAGGTCATTAGACAATATTTTATTTATTTATTGTAATTTGTAATTTTCATCAGAGAACTTTTATATAATTTAATTATTTCAATCAATCAAAGATGATTTTTAAGTTGAACTCATTAGTTTGAAGGTTGGCAGAAGAAAGAAGGAAAGCAAAGATTCTAAAGCCGATGGAATTTTACATGTGATACTAGAATATGCGCACTAGACATTTAGCCAGTGGCGTAACGGTTGGGCATAGATGGAGGGTTAATTGGAATTAGGTGTTTTGAATTCAAATTGCTGTGACGTTACAGAATGTAGTTACAAGGAAAGAGGCCCTATTTCCAGATGTCCAGATGGCCTTGGTACCCCTACTACAGCTTACCATTTGATTCTTGTAGTAGAAAATTTCCATTATCATTATCGTGGACTTATTCACTATCTCAGCTGTAAGCTGGATATAATTTACCTTTCCCAGATTCAGCAATCAAAGGAAATAGGCTCGATTACAATATACTTGACATAAATTTCCTAATTATCCTACATGTATTGAAAATTACAGCTTTTTGCATTTCTATATAGGTATTCTTATGCAATTCTAATTTCCTCAGGCTATTATGCAAAGTTTTGGGTATTAACCCAGTGGAGGATACGATGACAGGAACAATATCTATTTTCTCGAGGTGCCACATCTGCTTGATCTCAATAGCAAGGTCTGTGTATTTAGACTTTTTCTCCTGGAACTTATTCAGCACGTTGTTATTACTCGGTATAGCGACATCCACCAGCATTGCTGTTCAGGCTCTCTTATCATACACCACTATGTCTGGCCTATTATTCGTCACCATTCTGTCAGTGATAACAGGCCTATCGTAGTATAATCTGATAGAGTCATTTTCCAATACGGGCGCCGGTTGATACTTGTAATATGGCTGGTAGGTATTCAGAAGTCCGTACTTGTGTGCAAGTTTCTGATGGATAATGTTGCATACTTGATTATGCCTGTAAAGATAGTCCGTATTGGCCAGTTGTTCGCATCCGGACGTAATATGCTGTATAGTCTCCGATCTTATATGTTATTTTCTGCACCTATCTGTTTGTAATGCTCCGTCCTTCATGATAAATTTTTTGAAGTTGTTTGTAGCGATCACTTGGTCTTGGATGGCCATAAGGAATCCCTCTGTTTCCGCAAATAATTCTCTTTTCATCAACCATTTCTTGGAGGCTTCTTTGTCGATGTGTGGTCAATTAATCTCATGGTGATATAATTCATGCAGTTCCTTTCTTGACCATTGCTCTTGTTTTTCAGTATCTTATAGGAACGGAAGATTCAGCAGGTCATCTCTGGTAGCAAGATTTAGAGGTGTATATCCCTTATCAGCCAACGATACAACTCTATGGAGGTCAAAAGTGAGAGCTTTTGTTGAAAAGAATTATCGGAGATTTTTATATGTTCGGTGTGTAAATTGACAACATCTATTATTCCGTGTCCTCCTTCTTTCCGTTGTTCGTATCACAGACGATTTTGGATGATGATTGTTGTACTTTGTTAGCATCGTTCGGGTCTGCCTTTGAATATCATCCAGTTCTGTCTTAGTCCATCTAATTATTCCAAATAAGTAAAGCAACACTGGAATGGCGTAGGTGTTAATTGCCTTGATTAGAATCCCCGAGCTCAACATTGATTTCAGCACAGTCCTCAGACGCTGACTGTATTCTGAACGAATCTTCTCCTTTGATTGTTTTTGGTCTAGCAATCTGGCTTATTGGCATCCTAGATATTTGTATATTTCGCCAACCCTCATGCACTGTGTAATACCACCGTTTGGAAGTTGTGTTTCACCATCTATGAGTATCCCTCTTTGAATGTTCAGGGTCTTATATTTTTCAATCTCGAATTTCATATGAACATCTACCGAGAACTTACTGATAGTTTTCAGCAAATCATCCAATTGCTTCTTGTTCGAAGCATATAATTTGATGTCATCCATATACAGCAGGTGGGAGACTGTATAATAATACCTATCTGTTTTTATCCTAATTCCGTATCCTGTTCTATTGAGCATTGAGGACAATGGGTTCATAGCTAAACAGAATCATAGTGGACTCAAAGAGTCTCCTTGAAAAATTCCACGACGTATGGGTATCTCGTAGGTTTTAATTGATTTATTGTTCATGTTGACCTGCAGAGACGTGCGCCAGTGCGTCATTGTTGTCTTCAAGAATTCTACCAGGCTGGGTGAATTTTGTATATCAGCAATACTTCAACAAGCCAAGCATTGGCGGTACTATCGAATGCCTTCAGATAATCGAGAAAAGCTGAATGAACATTCCGATGCCCTACGTGTGCCTGTTTCATTATCACAGAATCGATGATGAGTTATTATTTGCATCCTTTCTGCTTATCTGCTAATATATTGTTGTCGTCAAGGTGTTGGTATATTCGATTGGATATGCATGAGGTGAGTATTTTGTAGAGTGTTGGCAGGCTAGTGATTGGCCTATATTGAGACGGATCCTGTGTTCTATCGCTTTTAGGTAGCATATATGTTAAGCCTTGTGTTAGGAAAGTGGGTGTTTTCTTGGGATGTTGAAGAACATACGTGAGCTGTTTCGCTAGGGCTCCATGGAGCTTATCAAACTTCTTGTACCAGTAGTTGTGGATATTATCTATACCTGTGGCCTTCCAATTGTTGGTCGCTCTAATTACTGTTGTGATTTCTTCCTCCGTTATTACTTCGAAGTCCATATGTTTGATATCAAGGCGTTCATTTTTATTCGTGATCCATTTCGCATCTCTATTGTGTTCTTTGGGGTTCGACCATAGTGATGACCAATAATCGGTCAAGCACTGTGCGTCAGGTACTTCCCTGTTATTGTGGGTCGCAGTTTTGTTATTTCCCTTATGAAAATTGGCCACGTTCTGGAGGATTGAAAATCTCTTTGCTTTTGCTTGGAGTTTCTGTTTCAAAGTGTCCATATACACGTCGATGTGTTGTTTGTGATCGGGCTGTTTTGTGTTCGTACCAATTTTCCTATAAATTTTGCGTATATGTGATTTCAATAGCGAATTCTGCTCTAATATTATCAATATCCTTCTCCAGTCGTTTTTGCCATGGAGATTTTCTGACGCTATTTGGCTCAACTTGAATCAGAGTTGTGGAGATTTGTTGTTCGTGAAGTCGAAGAACCGCTACTGCTCCACAGTAAATCAAAGTGTGAATCTTCTCCAAGGTTTATTCTTCAAACACTGAGTTTACGCTTGCTAGGATGATATTGGTGTTCTTGTTCGTCTTGAGTTTGGGCAGTTTAGGTCTTTTAATTGAGTTACTACCACTGAATTCAGTTATTGCTCTGTTCAGTTCTGATCTTACTAAATACATATATTCGATCTGCTGATTCGGCTCAGGAGGGCGTTCCATGTTAATATTCGGCAGGTATACCGTTATGAGTATCATTTTCGGTTCTGAGTACCATTATGACCTCTTCTCGTATGCTTTGCAGCGTTTCTGAAGAAAGTAGTCTGTTTTTAACGATTGTTCTTCGTTGATCCGAAATTCTCTGCTCGGATATGTGCTGTAATTCAGGATATTTTTCTACGAACGGAAGATGTAACGCGTATCTGTATGCTGTCATTTCCGATTCCAAGTTTGTAATCTTGTAATAGGAACGCATAATGAAGGAATTCATTTCTGGGGTCCACTTCATGCGTTTCCTAGGGAGTCCGGCTCTCGTGGTCGTAGGCATAATGGCTTGCGCCATTATGCCTATTATCATTATTATTAATATTGGCCGCTCTCACTGTTGTAGTTTGGTGAAATCTTGGAATATGCAGCGTTACCTCGTTGATGTTTTATTATTTATCGACCAATAAGATTGTCGTTGAAACTATTGATGTTCATTCAATTCTTATGGTCGCTGAAAAAAAAATTGTGTATGATTCGAGAGCGAGAAGTAAAATTATCACTCTTAATATTCAAATAGATATTACAGTAAACGAAATTCCTTGCAGCTGATTTAATTTATACCATATTACAAAATGATCAAAGCATATATAATACATATACTACTTTTTTACAGAATCAAATGCAAGCACATTAGCATCAGCTTCGCCCCAAACAAAATTAGACGTGCCAGATGTTCTGTATCAAAGAGACGCTGTCCTTGATGCATTCGAAGTTACCGACAACTTCACCACAATAGAAGACAACAATATTCCTCAACTAAATGAAAACCAAGAGGGAACAACTCAAGGCCCTAGTTTGGAACAGAAGCTCACCGAAGAATCATCGACAGGTGATAAAAGTGCCACGGCACCCTTTTCAACCGAAAAGCCTTGCACTCTAGACTGCGGGCCTGGAGGATTCTGTGTAACCAGAGGACAAGGTGAACAAACCTGTTCTTGTCCCTTGGCAAAGGTGGAAATAACTGCAAAGAAGGTAAGTTAATAGTATTGAAATTACTTGAACGAAAGAAGTCCGACCATCCTAGAGAGAGATCAGTTCATTGCACTCTTTCCGAGACCGATTAACACTCAGTTTTAAACAAATTTTTTTTTATTTAGGAAATTTACGTGTCTCGACGGCTATGGTCATTGACACGATGAAATTATACATTCATGTAAACATTAATCATACAGAAACAATAGAAAAGTATTGTTAAAATAAAACAGAGATTATCATGTCAAATGAGGCTATACAAGTTCGTGTTTTTCAGAAATTCGAACAAATTAGAAAACTGATATTCGGAGTTGAGCAATTCTTTTAGGTTTCTACTGAGGTTGTGTTGTGATCTGGCATCTCTGTATTTGTTGCAGTCTATCAAAATATGTTCTACTGATAGTCGACTGTTACAGACTTCGCATTCTGGAGGGTTTTCTGACTCCATCAGGCAGCCGTGAGTAAGGCGCGTGTGGCCTATTCTTAGTCTCCTTAATATGATTTTATTCTTTCTGCACATCGGGGGTAGTTTACAGGGTTTGAGGACAGGCTGCACTGGATGAAGTTTTGTGTTTGACCTGTTCCACTGGCTCTGCCACTCACTAAGGATTTGGTACTTTATGGTTGATTTCAGATCGTAGGATAGTTGGATATCTATTATGGGTTCATCTGACATGGACGCTTCTTTAGCTGCTCGATCGGCCCTTTCATTCCCGGGGATTCCAAGATGGGACGAGATCCAGATGATGATTATGGATACTCCGTTTGATGAGAGAAGATGACATGTCTCTTGAATGTTCTGAACAATCCAGTGTTTAGAATAAATATCTTTTATGGCATGTGTGGAGGACAGTGAATCCGTGCAAATCGCAATATTTCTTTGATTAGGTTTAACCATTTTAAGTGCTTTCAAAATAGCAAATAGTTCACCTGTGTACACACTACATTCGATAGAGAGTCGATATTTTTCTAGTGTCGTTTCTGCAGTAGTTACGGAGCAACCAATACTTTCTTCTCCCTTAGATGCATCAGAGTAAAAAATTTGGTCAAACTGATGTTGATTCAGAATTTCTAAGAATGCCTGTTTGTAGAAAACACTAGGGGTTTCGATTTTGTTATAGTTGCTTAGGGTTTTGTTTACAGATGGACTGATTTTGATCCAAGGTGGTGTTGTTGAAGTAGAGTTTGGTATAGTGTTGGTAAGATCTATCTTTAACTGAAGTGTTCTCAACATTTGAAGAATTGTTGGGGGGCTTCTTTGTCTATTGGGAGTTTCTGCATGGTTATTCATCAATTTGAAAATTGGATTTGTGGGATTTGCTGAAATTCTGGCTGCATACAATGTCAAATTTCGTTGTCTTCGAAGTTGAAGTGAAGGCTCGTGTGACTCGCAGTAAAGACTTTCTGATGGGCTTGACCGGAAAGCGCCCAGGCATATGCGGAGAGCAGTATTGTGGACTGCGTTTAAGGGTTTCAAATTTGAGTTTGACGCTGACATGTAAACTATGCTACCATAATCAATTTTTGGAAGAATTATGGTTTTATATATTCTTAGTAGTATCTTCTCTTCTGAATGATGATGTGATAGAGTTTTTAAGATATTCAGTCTTTTCAAACAATTCTTTTTGATCTCCTGAATGTGAAGTTTCCAAGTTAGTTTGGAATCGAAAGTAACTCCTAGAAATTTGAAATGATCTACTACATCTATCGGCACTCCATTGAGGATCAGGTGTGGTATCTCGATACTACTGTGTCTTCGACTAAACTTTATGACTTTGGACTTTGACGACGAGAAGTTGAAACCAATCCGTGTCGACCATTGTACAAGACTATTCATAGCATTTTGAAGAAGAGTACAAGTACTAGATGTATTTTTCCCTTGACAAAATATAACCAGGTCATCTGCATAAAGTGCGTATTTGATAGGTGCCCCTATAAGGAACAAATATCGTTTATGGCCAAGATGAATAATGTTGGGCTGATAATAGAGCCTTGGGGTACTCCGTTTTCGGTGAGGTAAGAAGTGGATATCTTTCCATTTACTCGTACTTGGATTGTCCTGTCAGTGAGAAAGTTCCTCATGAAGCCATAGATATTTCCAGTTAGGTTAATCTCCTCGAGTTTATTGAGTATGACTTCTTTCAGAGTAGTGTCAAAGGTGCTTATTATATCGAAGACAACCGCAATCACATCTTGTTTTTTGGCGAA
Source organism: Cryptolaemus montrouzieri (assembly GCA_013387265.2). Lineage (NCBI taxonomy): Eukaryota > Metazoa > Arthropoda > Insecta > Coleoptera > Coccinellidae > Cryptolaemus > Cryptolaemus montrouzieri. Next base: position 53,766 of record JABFTP020000107.1, on the reverse strand, counting down.
GACGTGGGCGATCTCTGTTTGACCCACGTCTTACCAAATTGTCCATAGTGCATCGGTTAGGCCTGAAACCAGATTGTGCTGGTAATATAATAAACAATTTTGACTGATACAAATCCGTGATTTTGCTGTGATTGCGGAAGTTCAAGTAGCGAAAGAATTTTTCTGTTAAATTCGTTCAAAAATCCACGGTTTGGTTTTTGGTGATTTGCGAGACGTTTTCGCCTACATTCGGTATGAAATTTTTTTTCATCACGTCAGCATGGTGTTTTGAAAGAAGTTTTTTTGAGTTCCTAATATAATACGTATTAACATTTTCTATCGGCTTAAATCGTCTTCTATGAAGAAACCAATCAGAATTATTAACTAGGAAGTTGCTTCTATACCGAAATAAGTGAACAGATATTATTGAACGTGTATTCACAAGTGATCATACATAACTTAACTGTAGGCTGTTTTATGGATTTGGGTCGAATTTTCTAATCACAATAACACATAACATTACTAGCGTTTAAATACTGTTTGTGGACAAAAACAAAATTCCAGGACAGGACTGAAATAATTAGTTTTCTCCTCGAAATACTAAACAAATATATTTTCAATGAAATAAAACTATGGTATTTAGATTTTCACTATATTAACAAAACTATGACCGGTTTCACCACACTTTGGCTTCGTCAGATAGATACAAACTAATGAACAGAGTAATTACTTATATATTAGTCTTATTTCCTACTTAATATTACATTAGGTATAAGTACAAAGGTATGATGGAAAACCCATCGGAGTTGCTTACTTTATGAATTGGAGAAATTGAGTAAAGGAAAAGGATTTAGATCTAATTGACTATTGAGTAACGTACCTGAATTATTTTCTTTGTTTATCTCTGAAATTTCCCATAGATTGAGTTTTTGTCTATTATTTTCATTGTGTAAAATTTTGAAATTATCATTAAAGTTATGGTTGTCTTCGAGTAAGTGATTAGACAAAGGACAATGAAGTGCTGAGTATGACGTCGAACATAGCAACACCTGAAACCAACATGGAGAGGCCATTCCAGATCATCATTCCCGATAGACAGGAATGAATCAGCTCCAAGGACCGTCTACTTGAGGGTCCCTGTTGGTATACGGATGGCTCAAAAACTGAAAAAGATGTTGAATCTGGTGTCTACGGTAGAAGTGCCGCCAAGGAACAGTCGATCTGTCTTGGTGGGCATACGACTGTCTTTCAAGCAGAAATATTCGGGGGGATTATCAAAAAGGTCTATTAAAATCCTGACCGATAGCCAAGCTGCACTGAAACCAAAGGCATCCGATACCTGTACGTCACTTATGGTGCAGGAATGTCGTTTCACCCTTGCCAAACTAGGAGAGCGGAGCAGGCTCTGTCTGATATGGGTTCCTGGTCACTCGCGCATTGAGGGAAATGAGAAGGCGGACTCATTGACCACTCGTGGAACTAACCTAGAGTTCATAGGACCGGAGCCTAAGCTGGGAATTCCCCTGGAAACTGCAAGGATGGAAAACAACCGATGGCTCGACTTGAGGATACGTGATCATTGGATGAGCCTCCCAGGTCTCAGACACGCTCGACGCGCCATCAGTGGACCTTCCACTACAAAATCTAAGGCATGGCTCAAACTCTCTAGGTTGGAACTGAGAGTTTCAGTTGCCATACTAATTGGGCACTGTCGCCTCAGGAAACACCTAAATAAATTAGGATTGGTTGAGGACCCTTCATGTAGGCTATGTGAAGAAGATATAGAATCAAAGGAACATGCTATGTGCGAGTGCACAGCTGGGGACAGGGTCAGGATGGAAGAACTTGGATCTTGCTACTGAAGCTGAGTGAGCTTATTAAGTTTATTAAGCTCTCTTCTTCTTCTGAGCGTGCCTATCCGTTCCGGATGTTGGTGATAAGCAAAGCAATTTGTACTTTGTTGACTGCTGTTCTAAACAGCCCTCTTGTAGACATAGAAAACCAAGTTCTGAGGTTTTTCATCCAGGAGATTCTGCGCCTTCCAGGCCCTCTCTTGCCTAAAACCTTTCCCTGTAGTATTAACTGGAGCAGACCATATCTTTTTTGATTCCTCATTATGTGTCCGAAATATTCTAATTTGCGTTGTTTAACGATGTTCATTATTTCGGTCTCTTTTTGTAGTGTTTCTAAGACTCTTTTGTTGGAAACACGATCCACCCAGGAAATTCTAAGAATTCGTCTGTATAGCCACATCTCAAAGGCTTAAAGTTTTTTGTAGATGCTTCCGTCAGGGTCCAGGACTCGGCACCGTATAGAAGCACAGACCAGACATAACATTTGAGTAGTCTTAGTTTGGTATGTATATTAAGATCTCTACTCTTAAATAGGTTTCCCATTTTAACGAAAGTGGCTCTTGCTTTTTCTATGCGGCATTTTATTTCCACAGAGTGATCCCATTGCTCATTAATCGTACTGCCCAAATATGTATTTTTAGTTACTCTTTCAATTTGTTGATTATTAATTACTAGTTGGTCAGGAGATGTATTTTGTTTGCTAATTACCATGAATTTGGTCTTCTTGATGTTAAGAGACAATCCGTACTCAGAGATAGCTTTAAAGACACGATTCATCAATTCTTGAAGACCTTCGAGAGAATCAGCGAACACAACAGTATCGTCCGCGTAACGTATATTGTTCAATCTCTGTCCATTAACCAACACTCCAGCATCCACATTTTCCAGTGCTGTGTTAAATATGTGTTCTGAGTACAGGTTGAACAAAGTGGGGGATAAGACACAGCCCTGTCTAACACCGCGTCTTATATTTACATCTTCTGAGTAATCACCATCGACTCTAATATTTGCTGTTTGATGCCAATACAGATTTATTATAAGACGCAAATCTTTCTCGTCGATGCCGATTGTTCTTAAAACCTCTATCATTTTATTGTGCTGGACCCTATCGAAGGCGTTTTGGTAGTCTATAAGACAGACGTATACATCACAACCAACATCCCTGCATCGCTGGAATAGGACCTGAATAGCAAATAAAGCCTCTCTAGTTCCTAGTGCATTTCTAAATCCGAATTGTGTGTCTGATATATGTTCCTCGCATTTATTATATATACGTTTGTGAATTATCTTCAGAAATAATTTGAGTAGGTGGCTCATGAGGCTGATTAGTCTATAGTCTTCGCATTGTTTTGCACTGGCTTTTTTAGGTATTGGAATAAATGTGGACTTTAGCCAGTCTCGAGGAATATCTCCGGTGTCGTAAATATGGTTGAATATATTTGTCAGCCATTTTATTCCGTCTCCGTCCAGCAATTTCAGGAACTCGGCATGAAGGTCATCTGGTCCTGGAGCCTTTCCATCCTTCATCTGTTCAATGGACTTGTGCACTTCGTCAGAGGTGATGGGTGGACCCGCGTCAGCGTTGATTACTGGTTCGTTACTTCTCTCATCTTGGAACAGAGTGCTGATATATTTCTTCCAGGTATTAATTCTCTCGTCTCTATCTATGATGGTGTTGTTGTTTCATCCAGCAGACGGCCAACCATAGGTGTTTTGTATAGGCCACTTAATTCTTTGACTTTACGATGCATGTTGAAACTATCATGTCTTTTTTCCAGATCTTCTATTTCTAAACATTTTTCTCGAGCCCATGTTTCCTTAGCTTCTCTTATCTCTTTCCGGATCCTTTTTTGAATATCTTTGTATTTATCCTGATCTTTGTCTTTTACTTTCCGGCGTTCTTCCATCAGACTTAGGATTCCATCAGTCATCCATCGTTTCTTTTTCTTGTTTTTATCAGGCTTAAGAATAGTGTCACTTGCAGACTTCACAACTTATTTCAGTGTATCAACTTCAGCATCGACGTCCACAGTAGTGTCTTTGACTTTTAATTTTCCAGACATGTGTTGTTTCACTTGTTCCTTTATGGCTGGGTTCTTTAGTTTTATTTTGTCGATTTGGGGATGTTGTTTTTCTTTATGATCTTTTTCAGCTTTAATTTAGCCGTGCCGACCAGCGGAACGTGATCTGACTGAATATCAGCGCCGGGGTAAGTCTTCACTGCAGTGAAAATGTTTCTGTACCGCTTATTGACCAGCATAAAATCTATCTGATTTCTTATTATGTGGTCCGGTCTATCCGCAGGTGATTTCCAGGTGTATAAACGGCGGGCCGGTAGTTTAAAAATGTATTGAGTATCACCATTTGTTCTTCCATTGCAAACGTATTCAACATTTCACCTCTCTCGTTTCGTATGCCAAGCCCGTGTGATCCAACAAATTCGTTACCGCTTCCCTTTCCCAGTTTGGCGTTGAAATCGCCCATGATTATTGTGATGTCTTTCCTGTTTAGTTTTCTGATTGTCTGTCGGAGGTCATGGTAAAAACTTTCTGCTTCATCATCGCATTTATCTGCCGTAGGTGCATATACCTGCATGATATTAATTTGTACCGGCTTGGTGTTTAGTTGAAGCAGAAGTATTCTCTCCGTAATGGGAACAAAATTATCCACTGATTGATGAAACCTACTATTAATTATGAGACCTACTCCATTTTGGTGTTGTCCGCTGCTATTTCCAGAGAAATATACTTGGTGTTCACTAATTGTGTAATGTCCGGAACCAGGCCATCTCATCTCGCTTATTCCCATTATGTCGATGTTTAACCTATTCATCTCCTGTATCGCGTTGTCTATTTTACCCGCTCGATACATTTTTCTGGTATTCCACGTACAGATTCGCATAGCTAACCCGGGGATTCTTAGCAGCCTTTGACCATCTAAGGCCTGCCGGGGACTAAGGCCCACTTGTTGATTTGTAACTGCCATGCTTATTGTACTAGGGAGTTATAATGGAGTGGTTTCCCGTTGCCTTCTCCATCGCAGAATGAAGACCATCTGGTACTGCTACAGTCGAGCCCTTCATTATCCTTGCTTGAACCAGTCCAAGATAATGTCTTTTGTGCTTCAGCTCGGTACTGAAAATGCTGCTGCCCATTTCCAGGTTGGATTTTGGTTCGCCCCGAGTATTTCATTTCCTCGGTACCACCCATATCTGGGAGGCGTTCCCCTATCCACCACCTGGGGAGGCGCCCGATGGGGGATCCAACAAAACCACACACGGGTATTAAGCTCTCACCCAATAATAATATAAAAAAAGTGATTAGAAGTGATGGGAATCTGATTTCTGATAATTAAAAATACGTTTGTGCTCGGACAATTTAACTTCGAAATTTCTGAAAGTTCTACCAATATAAATCTCATTACAATCCCCGCAAGATAGTTTATAATCATCGGATTTATTACATTTATCAAATCTAGATTTTGATATGTCGGCTTGAAGAATTATCAGTTCGGAATGCTATATTGAAATTATAATGCGAGAGGAATGATTTTAATTTAAGACTAAGATTACCAATATAAGTTAAGCTGTTGTATTTTGTGTTAGAACTTTTTATATTTAGAAATACTTCCTGGATTGCTTTCTGAAAGTTTTTGCATGAAATCATCTTCTCAATCATACTTGGACTGTAACCGTTATTGACTGCTATTTGTTTGATTATATTTAGCTCTTTTATAAAATTATTTTGTGACATTGGAATATTAATGAGTCTATGTGCCATACTATTGTAAGCAGCTAATTTATGTGGATCAGAATGTGTAGATGAGCTGTGAATAGTAATATCTGTATGCGATGGCTAATGAAAAATGGAAAAATCATGCTTGCTGTTAATTTTAAAAATAGTTAAATTCAGAAAGTTAATGATTTAATGTTTCTATCTCTAACGTGAATTAATATTATCGTGAATTTTGTTAATGAATGACTTTAATTGTCTGTTTGTGCCAGTGAAACAACAAATGATATCGTCGACATATCTAAACCAATAAATAAAGCGAATAACGGATGTTCAATATTCTCCATGAATGAATCATGGATAATATTGACAAAACTTAACTTATATTGGTAATCCTAGTCTAAAATTAAAATCATCCCTCTCGCATTATAATTTCAATATAGCATTCCGAACCGACAATTCTCTTATCCGACATATCAAAAGCTGCAAATCTATAATTGGTAAAGGTAATAAATCCGGTGTTTATAAACTCTCTTGCGGGGATTGTAGGAAAACTTTCAGAAATTTCAAAGTTAGATTATCCGAGCACAAACGTAGTTTTAATTATCATAAATCAGATTCCCATTATTCTAATCACTTACTCGAAGAAAACCATAAATTTCAAAATCTTACACAATGAAAATAATAGACAAAAACTCAATCTATCGGAAATTTTAGAGATCAACAAAGAAGAGAATTTAGGTAGGACTTAATAGGCAATTAGATCTAAATCCTTTTCCTTTACTGAATCTTTTCAATTCATAAAGTAAGCAACTCCGATGGGTTTTCACACATACTTCTTGTACTTGTACCTATTGTAATATTAAGTAGGAAATAAGACTAATATATAAGAAATTCATTAGTTTGTATCTATCTGATGAAGCTACAGTGTGGTGAAACCGGTCATAGTTCTGTTAATATAGTGAAAATCTAAATACCATAATTTTTTTCATTGAAAACATGTATATCGATTTTCATCAAGTAACGACCTCCTCAATCAAATTACCAAACAAATATACTGTAATTCCATCCATTTGAACATTAAATTCACGATAAAATTGAACAGAATGATTCCATTAATTTTTTGGACTTAAAAATCACTAAACAAAATAATAATCATGTTTTTTCGGTCTTTCGTAAACCAACACAGACTGATACAATTATACATAACTACTCATTACATCCAATTCAACACAAAGTTGCAGCTTTAAACAGCATGGTACATCGGTTACTCAATTTACCTTTATCAGTAGAAGATTATAATAAAGAGTTAAACATCATCAAACAGATAGCCATTAATAATTCATATAATCCGGATATGATAGATCTAATCATTCGTAAAAACTGTATCAGAAAGCAATAAATGAAGTATATCCTATTCATAAAGACTATAAAATATTCAACAGTTTAACATTCTGCTGTTCTGCAAGTACAAATATTAAATCCTTTCTCGTCAAACAAAATCTTAATATAACTTTCAAAACTTCTGATAACTTAGGTAAACATATTAAAATAATAAATCTCGTGTTGAACAATCAAGTAAATCAGGAATCTATAAACTCAATTGCGGTTCATGTGATAAAATTTATATCGGTAGGACCTATAGGAGTTTTGGCATAAGAACATCTGAACATAAACGTAGCTTCGATAAAAATAAATCTGATTCAAATTATTCAAACCACCTAATAAAAGAAAACCATTCATTCAATAAAACTTTGACATATTACAAATAAAATCAAAAAGTTCAAAATTAGATCTCCTAGAAGCATTAGAAATAAATAGATACAAACATTCGGACAAGCTTTTGAATGAACAGGTAGATGTGAATTACTCACCCCTACTTAACTTGTTTAATTAGTTTTTATTACCTTTCATACTAACTGTACAATGGCTCGTTGTGGATTTTCCTGTTATTGATCCAACTTGTTCTACGATTTGTTTATAATACCATACTCTTCATTCTGTTTTTCATTCTTGATAAAGCTGCTGTGTCAGCGAAACGTCGTCGAATTTTTTCAAATAAAGTGTAGATTAAAGTTAAACCTTGTGTTTTTTATCTCATTTAGATATACTGTACATATTTTTTCCAGAACCCTTGCACATGATCTTAATCATCTAGAACTGCTCTAAAAATGAACCTACTGCACTTCACTAAACTTTCTTATTGATGTATGGTAATGAGGATAACTCTCTTTATATTTGTTTTGGAAAAACTTCTCGATTAACAAAATATAACCTACCGTCCTAGTAACAGTTCAGCATTGATTATTTACCATTCTTGTCCCTGGAATACTTCAGCTATTCCTCTCCCCAAAGAATGGGGTTGAAGAAGAATGTCTTCTCTCAGGAAGTTTTCCAATCCCATGGAAGTATCACAACAATCATTTCTTTTGAAGGGCTACTGGCAATTAAAGCAGTGCCTGACTACTGTAACGTGCAAAACTGCACTTTACATGTTGCTTCTATCGATCTTCAATTCCTAACTTTTTCTTTGCTCCGATGAAACTATACCGTGAATTCTTGTACACGATTCTGATCAGCATTAATTCCTCTAAGAAATGAGCCTATTGCAAAAACTATCGCAGTTCATTTAATTTTTCTATTTAGGTATGATTATGAGGATAATTCATTTTTATTTGTTCTGGAAAAATTTCGCGACAATTAAATGTAATATACCTTCCTACTAATAATTCAGCATTTGGTTATGATGTGCTGACTGCACTTTACCTGTTGCTCTCAACGTTCTTCAATTCGTAACTTTCATTTTCTTTACTCCGATGAAACTTTACCGTGATCTCATATTCGTTGTTTTCTCCCTAGTATTCGATGATTCTGTTAATTTTATTGATTCATTTTGACTCCGATATTACCTCAAGACCAGCCAATTAGAGGTAACTAATAAACACATTGTACAAGCAAGTGGGACTAGACAGTTCTGGTCTATGGCGATGACTGTCAATGCCAATTTCTGCAAATCTGCGTTTCCGTCTTGTTAGAGAAGACGGAAGTATAACATCATCGTCGAAAGAGAAAGCCGATCTCTTTGCTCCCTTATTCTCAAAGAATTCTGTGCTAGATACATCTTACGCAGTACCACACCTACAAATTTTTCCATGGCAGAAGTCAAGTTCAGAATTAGCACTGTGAGACAGGTTCTCGAGCAGCTGAACTGCTAGAAGCTGGTCTAGACAAAATACAACAAATCTTCCTGAGAAAGTGTGCTCCTGAACTGGCACCCATTCTTAACCGTCTGTTTCAGATATCTTATGAAAGCCAGACTTTTCTGAGCAGCTGAAAAATAGCGAGAATTCAACTGATCCCAAAGAAAAGAAAGATGTTCTTACCCCAAAACTACCAACCTGTTACACTTCTTTCCATTATGTCCAAAGTGATGGAGAGAGTCATAAAGGTTGAACTCATCAAATATCTTGAGTTGCAGGGAATTATTAACGACCTACAGTATAATTTTCCCAGGCAAAGATGCTCGGCCACGTCACCCATGTTTGTAAATCAACGATGGAAAAGCATGGGGATCTAGAGCGATAGTCCTCGACATCCCTGAAGCCTTCTATAGGGTTTAGCATGCATCCTTGTTGTATAAACTTGCTGCATATGGGCTTCCCGTTAAATTGCTAGGTTGGTTAAGTAGCTTTCTTTCAAATAGATAAATACAAGTTGTGGTCGACGGTTTAACATCTGATTTTTTCCTGTTGCAAGTTAGAGTACCTCAAGGATCCATTTTTTCGCCAATCTTGTTTCTGTTGCAGATATAAGATCTTCTGTCATCTACAGAGAACAAGATCTTCGGTTTTGCAGACGATCGTACCCTGGTTTCGTCTTCCAGTAGTTTACGGCCGATTACAGCTGCGTCAGAGATATCAACATATCAATTACTTAAACTCTGACCTACAGAGGATATCTAAGTGGTGTCAGTTGAACCTGGTAAGCTTCAACGCGAGAAAGACGCAAGCAAATACTTTCTCTAGAAAGGTTCTTGCTGGACAACCTCCTTTAACGATGCAAGGCCAACAAATTGCATCCAAAGAGTGGATGCATCGTCTCGGAATAACGGTCAACTCCAGGTTTTGCTGCCATGAACATGTATCAACAATAGCTAAGTCGGCATCAGCTAAACTTAGTTTTCTTTTCAGAGCCAAGCGATACTTCACGTCATCTCAGCTGTCGCTTCTATATAAGGCTCAGATTCGACCTGCTTTGGAATTTTGTTCCCATATATGGGGATCTGCGCCCAAATATTCGTTGCGGATGTTGGATAGTGTGCAAAAATGGTCTGTGCGCCTCATCGATCACCCGGAGAACACCCACGATCTCCTATCGCTGGCTCTCAGAAAACAAGTTTCTGACCTTCCTCTGTTTAATAGATACCTCCACGGAAGATGCTCCAAGGAGCTGCAAGACCTTGTTCCGGGAAAAACTCTTGTTTTGCCGCAAAACTAGGCTGGCAAGAAGTCTCATCATATGGCGGTACATTTAACGAATCCTCGAGCCTCTTTCTACAAGAATTACTTCATTTACAGGGTGAGCTGTGGAACTCGCTTTCGTTCAACATCTTCCCAACAACCTACAATTTGGCCTTCTTCAAGAAGCGAGTAAACAGACACCTCAAATCTCCCCAGGCGTCCACTCATGTGGTGTAACAGGTTCACCTATTCCTGGGAAGCGCGCTTAAAAAAAAGTAAGCTATTTTGAATGCAGGTTCGAAGAACATATATCTTCAGACAAGAAACCCCTTATAGTTGAGAACATTCAATTAAAAAACTCCACAATAGTCTTGAACAATCTCAAAGTCGCCCACAAATTGTGGTGTCACTGAATGGCAGTAGAATGAATCTGTTGGAAAGTTTGGAATATAATAAACTCAGGAAGATCCCACATTATACACCTCTTAATAGCCAACTTGAAATCAATTATTTCCTTCTACTTAACGTTCAGGGAAAAAATGAATCTTGTAATCATCTTTGTACCTTAGTTAGTATTCAACATTTGAAAATGACCGAATGGTCGAAAGCGGTCGTGTATTAACAAATAAACGTGGAAAACTGTCAAAAGTGTTTCTTCTCTTTCATGTTGGTATACTTGAATGATAAAATTTAGATTAGGAGTATGTTGCATAAAAATTTAATAATCTGGGATACGAAATGTGGAGTTTACCATTCAAACATGGTAGTTATGGGCTTTTCCGGTAGAAATTGATTGCTCCCTATGTGACCCATATAATGAATTGTTGTTTGGATACAGAGATATTTCCTGAATGCTGGAAATTGTCATTGGTGAAATCGACTGCACGAAGGTCAACTCCACTCCATACGTCCTTTAAGAGTTCCACAACTGACCCATGGAAATCGCGCTGCTCGTTTAGCTTGGTGCCAAGAACACGTAAACTGGGATCAAGAGAGGTTGGCCACAGTTCTCTTCAGTGATGAATCTAGATTTAGTTATTATCCCGATTCGGGAAGTATCCGAATATGGAGGGAACCTGGAAAGCAAAACCGTCTCCAGCATGCTCGAGAAGTTGTTAGACAGGGAGGCGGATCAGTGATGTTTTGGGGAGGTATACGCCTTGGTGGAAGAACTGACCTCGTTTTCATACAGAACAACCTCACGGGAAATTCTTACGCAAATGAGATAATTCTACCTATAGTGGTACCGTATCTCCAAACAATAGGTCAAAATCCTATCTTCCAACAAGATAATGCTCCTCCTCATCGTGCAAGAGTTGTCTTGAACGTTCTTGAAGAGAAAGATATCGATCTTCTACCGTGGCCATCCTGCTCCCCAGATCTGAATCCCATCGAGGTGAGGCCTCTGCCCAAAATGAAAGATCCCACAAAGTATGGTGATCTTCGTCCCATCAACATCCTTCCCACAATATCTAAAGTTCTGGTGAAATTCATTGTGGTCCAGATAAATGATTATTTGTTGGTGCTGTGCGTCTCATCGACCACCCAGAGATCACCCGCGATCTCCAACCTGCTGGCTCTCAGAAGACAAGTTGCTGACCTTTCTCTGTTTTACAGAAACTTTCACGAAAGATGGTCCAAGGAGCTGAAAGACCTTGTTCATGTTTTCCCTCAGCACTAGGCTGGCAAAGAGTTCTCATCATATGGCGGTACATTTAACGACCCTTCGACCCTTTCTCTATAAGAATTCCGCCGTTTACAGGGCCGGTCAGCTGTGAAACTCGCTTCCGTCCACCATCTTTCCAACATCCTACAATTTCGTCCTCTTCAAGAAACGAGTAAACAAAAAAAAATGAAATATCCTCATAGCCATACCTCAATAAAAAAATTAAGTGAACTGCGACAGCAATTAATGCTGATCAGGATCGTGTGGAAGAATTCTCGAATAGTCATGTGGAGAGTGCTTGTTTAGTTATTTCGAGGATTGTTAACATCAGCCATGTTATTGTGGTACGAAATATCGAGGAAATCAGTCTATGCGTTCAAGAGTTATTGCAATTAGAAAATTCGATGCAAATTCATAATACAGCCTGTATATCGAAAACGGATAGCGTTATCTTATATTCTAAGTGGCGATTTGAACTACCCTTGGTGTACTCTAACTACAGTTAAGCTATTTGCGATTACTCGTGAATCACCCTGCATATCTCGTGAGAATCGCATCATAAACAGCCTGTACATGAAGTAAAATATGCATACTAGTGAAGCGGAAACGGTACTTCAACATTAATTGAAGAAGGCGTATATAAATACCGCGCAAGGAATCCAAGTAGGAAAAGAAGGCATTACAGGAGCGCAAAACGAAACAAAAGACTGTTCTTTCCGCAGGAATCAGCGGGGCATTCTCCCCGTTTTTCAATCCACCATGATTAACCCTAATCAGGACTTGAAAGGATTCTTTGTCTGCGTTTCGCTCGTCCCCCAAGCCGACGGATTAATTCCGTTTATTTCACCTCTCCATTATTATTAACAATCGTATACAGGGTGATTAGGGAATTATACGGTCTTTCGAGTTCATTTACGACATCAGAGAAAGTATGAGGGTTGTTCAGAAAGTTATTCCTCCGTTGACTTGATCTGAGTGATTTTACTTGATTGTTTATTTGTTTGTAACGGAATATAAAATTCAGACTGATTTTTAGTAGTGACATTAACAATTAACCTCTTAGAATTAAGATTTCATTCCATAGATCAGGGGTGCACACACGGTCGACCGCGAGTGTAGCTACAAACATTTATTACGTAATAAAATAACACTCTGATAGCGGCAAAAGGCGGCTTCATCAAAGGAACACGCGGTACTTGTCAAAGAAAAGCTGCGTTTTTTATTCTTGTCGCTTTTCTAGGAATTTCTGGCGGCGCGTTCGACGAGAACATTCGAGACTTTTGTTCACGCCGATATAAATGTTGTGCCTGCAGGAATTGGAGTAATTCTGAATTGTAACTTGAAGGCAATACTAAGTCGATACATAGTTTATTATTAAATAGTACAAAATGAGTGAAGCGAAAAATCTAAAACGTATCATTTTACTAAACGGTTGGGAGGAAGAATTTTTTTTATGTATGGTGAGGGATAAGTGCATGGTAACTTAGAGAATAGAATAAACACCTCAAAAAAGTCTAGGTAATACTTCTGAATATCGATATATCGTATCCAGAACGATCAATATGCAGCAGATGCGACGCTGCTTTATAATCATTTCATGTATTCAGTGTTTTAAATCAGTTAGTTGGCACTTTGTTTCTGTTGTAAGCACAAATAAAAGATTCAAGTTTTGTGATTCGACCATGAAAAGACGACATTTGACTAGAGAAGAGATTGGCATGCTCCAAGCTGGGAGCTCACAACGGGAAGTATCTAGGGTTCTGGGAAGTAGTCCAAGTGTCACAAACCGTTTATGGTCGCGTTTCAATGAAACAGGTAGCGTAGCAGAACGCCATACAGGTCGTTTCAGGATTACTACAGTCGCCCAAGACCGATTTTTGGTTTTACAAGCCAGAAGAGATTGTACTACCATAGCATCTCAATTAGCTCAAGAGCTATCACGAGTTCATAATGTATAAATTTCCGATCAAACTGTGAGAAATCGTCTGCACGAAGGTCAACTCCGCTCCAGACGTCCTTTAAGAGTTCCACAACTGACCCATGGAAACCGCGCTGCTCGTTTAGCTTGGTGCCAAGAACACGTAAACTGGGATCAAGAGAGTTAGTCACAGTTTTCTTCAGTGATGAATCTAGATTTAGTTATTATCCCGATTCGGGAAGAATTCGAATATGGAGGGAACCTGGAAAGCAAAACCGTCTCCAGCATGCTCGAGAAGTTGTTAGACAGGCAGGCGGATCAGTGATGTTTTGGGGAGGTATACGCCTTGGTGGAAGAACTGACCTCGTTTTCATACAGAACAACCTCACGGGAAATTCTAACGCAAATGAGATAGTAATACCTGTAATGGTACCGTATCTCCAAACAATGGGGCAAAATCCACTCTTCCAACAAGATAATGCTCCTCCTCATCGTGCAAGAGTAGTCTTGAACGTTCTTGAAGAGAATGATATCGATCTTCTACCGTGGTCATCCTGCTCCCCAGATCTGAATCCCATCGAGCATGTGTGGGACACCCTAAAAAGAAATCTCCTGCGTCAAAACGTCTTCCATCATGAACAGGAGCTTCGATTAGCAGTTCAGGAGGCTTGGAATGACTTAGGCCAAAATGTAATAGACAATTTAATATTGAGCATGCCGCGACGATGCCAAAGTGTCATTAATAACAAAGGTGGACCTTCTGGGTACTGAAAAATATAAGTGCTTCCATATCGTTTCGAAAATATTAGTTCAGGATTTTTTTTGTGTTTTACCAAATTTCGTCATTTTCAAATTTCAGATTTTTTTTATAATAGGTGCTTTGGAGAAATCAAATATTACTTTCTTTTCTTGAGAATACATTATATACAATACATCCTAACAAAAACCGAAAGATTTCTATAAATTCGAATCATCAAATTCATATTTTAAAGATATTGGTAAGTGTTCCCTTGAATTTTTTGAGGTGTTTATTATAGAGAAAGTGGGGATTGTTTGCAATTCGCTCGCTTATTATTTCACAGAATTGCACTCTACGGTTGAAGGCATCCTCATTCAATTCCTGGACCATCGCATTCAATACGGATGGAATTTGTATTGTTTGAAAACTCTTCCAATAGTTCTTCGACTCACACCAATTTCACTTTCCAATTTTCTTGTACTTAGAGTGGGATCAATCACTATTTGCCCAAGCAACGCAGTTTCTATTCCTCATTTTGTATGGGTCCTTAGACTTACTCTCTTTTCTTATTCTAAACAGAGCCAGCTTCTCTAAATTTTTTCTACCAATCCCAAAATGTAATTGGCTCTTACATGTTTGTCGTCATGGCGTTCATTGAAAATAGCAGCTGCCCTATTTCACAAGTATTATGGCTGAAAGTACTTTTCAAGTAATCAGGAAATTCTTTAATAAAGATGAGAAAAAGCACTGGCCCCATGATTGAGCCTTGAGGAACCCCAATCGTGATTTCCTTCCTATCCGACCAACAGTCATGTACACAGACTGCCTGAAATCTATTAGTTAAAAATGATAATATTAATTCTCTACTTCTCGAATCGAATTTGTACTTCTCCAGTTTACTCATTAGTGCTGGGTGAGACACGCAGTCGAAGACCCTGGTGAGGTCAAGAAATAGTGAGAGTGAGTACACTCCTGCTTCAAAACAATGCATTGTATTATTGATGAATTGCATAGTAGCATCTGTGGTGCTTCGGCCCTTTTTAAAGCCATACAGATTATTAGAAAAAAGTTCATGAGATTCGAAATAATCCAAAACCTGATTGCACATAATTTTTTCTATTATCTTGGAAAATATTGGTACAAGGGAAATTGGCCTGTGGTTCAACAAATTATTGTAATCCCCTTTTTTGAAAAGTGGGATTACCTTAGAAATTTTAAGACTATCAGGGAAGGTTCCTTGTATAAGACATTTATTATAAGCTTTGTAAGTGGTGCAATAATAGAGTTGACATTTCTTTTAATGAATACAGTAGAGAGTCCGAAAAAATCTTTAGACTTACTATTTTTTATGGAACGAATGACATCTTGTACTTCGATGCAGCCTACTTCTTTGAATGAAAAATTTATATCACTAGGGATTACCTTCAGAAATAATTCATGAGTTTCAATTCCTCTATCTAGAATAGATCTAGCAAGATGGTAGAATCGTCAGCGAACAAAAAGTTCAGGCAGTCTTTCAAGTAATCAGGAAAATCAGTAATAAAGATGAGAAAAAGCACTGGCCCCATGATTGAGCCTTGAGGGATCCCAATCGTGATTTCTTCCTCTCCGACCAACAGTCATGTACACAGACTGCCTGAAATCCATTAGTTAAAAAAGATAATATTAATTCTCTACTTCTCGAGTCGAATTTGTACTTCTCCCCTTTACTCATTAGTGCCGGGTGAGACACGCAGTCGAAGACCCTGGTGAGGTCAAGAAACAGTGAGGGTGAGTACACTCCTGCTTCAAAACAATGCATTGTATTATTGATGAATTGCATAATAGCATCTGTGGTGCTCCGGCCCTTTCTAAAGCCATACAGATTATTAGAAAAAAGTTCATGAAATTCGAAATAATCCAAAACCTGATTGCACATAATTTTTTCTATTATCTTGGAAAATATTGGTACAAAGCAAATTGGCCTGTAGTTCAACAAATTATTGTCATCCCCTTTCTTGAAGAGTGGGATTACCTTGGAAATTTTAAGAATATCAGGGAAGGTTCCTTGTAAAAGACATTTATTTATAACTTTGTAAGTGGTGCAATAATAGAGTTGACATTTCTTTTAATGAGTACAGTAGAGAGTCCGAAAAAATCTTTAGACATACTATTTTTCATGGAACGAATGACATTCTGTACTTCGATGCAACCAACTTCTTTGAATGAAAAATTCATATCACTAGGGATTACCTTCAGAAATAATTCATGAGTTTCAGTTCCTCTATCTAGAATAGATCTAGCAAGATGGTAGAATCGTCAGCGAACAAAAGGTTCAGGCAGTCTTTCAAGTAATCAGGAAAATCAGTAATAAAGATGAGAAAAAGCACTGGCCCCATGATTGAGCCTTGAGGGACCCCAATCGTGATTTCCTTCCTCTCCGACCAACAGTCATGTACACAGACTGCCTGAAATCTATTAGTTAAAAATGATAATATTAATTCTCTACTTCTCGAATCGAATTTGTACTTCTCCAGTTTACTCATTAGTGCCGGGTGAGACACGCAGTCGAAGAACCTGGTGAGGTCAAGAAACAGTGAGAGTGAGTACATTCCTGCTTCGGTGGTGCTTCGGCCCTTTCTAAAGCCATACAGATTATTATAAAAAAATTCAT
Organism: Cryptolaemus montrouzieri; assembly: GCA_013387265.2. Lineage (NCBI taxonomy): Eukaryota > Metazoa > Arthropoda > Insecta > Coleoptera > Coccinellidae > Cryptolaemus > Cryptolaemus montrouzieri. The sequence continues at coordinate 36,767 of JABFTP020000107.1, read as the reverse complement.
GAGATTCGAAATAATCCAAAACCTGATTGCACATAATTTTTTCTATTATCTTGGAAAATATTGGTACAAGGGAAATTGGCCTGTAGTTCAACAAATTATTGTCATCCCCTTTCTTGAAGAGTGGGATTACCTTAGAAATTTTAAGACTATCAGGGAAGGTTCCTTGTAAAAGACATTTATTTATAACTTTGTAAGTGGTGCAATAATAGAGTTGACATTTCTTTTAATGAGTACAGTAGAGAGTCCGAAAAAATCTTTAGACTTACTATTTTTCATGGAACGAATGACATTTTGTACTTCGATGCAACCAACTTCTTTGAATGAAAAATTCATATCACTAGGGATTACTTTCAGAAATAATTCATGAGTTTCAGTTCCTCTATCTAGAATAGATCTAGCAAGATGGTAGAATCGTCAGCGAACAAAAGGTTCAGGCAGTCTTTCAAGTAATCAGGAAAATCATTAATAAAGATGAGAAAAAGCACTGGCCCCATGATTGAGCCTTGAGGAACCCCAATCGTGATTTCCTTCCTCTCCGACCAACAGTCTAGTACACAGACTGCCTGAAATCTATTAGTTATAAATGATAATATTAATTCTCTACTTCTCGAATCGAATTCGTACTTCTCCAGTTTACTCATTAGTGTCGGGTGAGACACGCAGTCGAAGACCCTGGTGAGGTCAAGAAACAGTGAGAGTGAGTACACTCCTGCTTCAAAACAATGCATTGTATTATTGTTGAATTGCATAATAGCATCTGTGGTGCTTCGGCCCTTTCTAAAGCCATACAGATTATTAGAAAAGTTCATGAGATTCGAAATAATCCAAAACCTGATTGCACATAATTTTCTCTATTATCTTGGAAAATATTGGTACAAAGGAAATTGGCCTATAGTTCAACAAATTATTGTCATCCCCTTTCTTGAAGAGTGGGATTACCTTAGAAATTTTAAGACTATCAGGAAAGGTTCCTTGTATAAGACATTTATTTATAACTTTGTAAGTGGTGCAATAATAAAGTTGACATTTCTTTCAATGAGTACAGTAGAGAGTCCGAAAAAATCTTTAGACTTACTATTTTTTATGGAACGAATGACATCTTGTACTTCGATGCAACCAACTTCTTTGAGTGAAAAATTTATATCACTAGGGATTACCTTCAGAAATAATTCATGAGTTTCAGTTCCTCTATCTAGAATAGATCTAGCAAGATGGTAGAATCGTCAGCGAACAAAAGGTTCAGGCAGTCTTTAAAGTAATCAGGAAAATCATTAATAAAGATGAGAAAAAGCACTGGCCCCATGATTGAGCCTTGAGGGACCCCAATCGTGATTTCCTTCCTCTCCGACCAACAGTCATGTACACAGACTGCCTGAAATCTATTAGTTAAAAAAGATAATATTAATTCTCTACTTTTCGAATCGAATCTGTACTTCTCCAGTTTACTCATTAGTGCCGGGTGAGACACGCAGTCGAAGACCCTGGTGAGGTCAAGAAACAGTGAGAGTGAGAACATTCCTGCTTTAAAACAATGCATTGTATTATTGATGAATTGCATAATAGCATCTGTGGTGCTTCGGCCCTTTCTAAAGCCATACAGATTATTAGAAAAAGTTCATGAGATTCGAAATAATCCAAAACCTGATTGCACATAATTTTTTCTATTATCTTGGAAAATATTGGTACAAGGGAAATTGGCCTGTGGTTCAACAAATTATTGTCATCCCCTTTCTTGAAGAGTGGGATTACCTTAGAAATTTTAAGACTATCAGGAAAGGTTCCTTGTATAAGACATTTATTTATAACTTTGTAAGTGGTGCAATAATAAAGTTGACATTTCTTTCAATGAGTACAGTAGAGAGTCCGAAAAAATCTTTAGACTTACTATTTTTTATGGAACGAATGACATCTTGTACTTCGATGCAACCAACTTCTTTGAGTGAAAAATTTATATCACTAGGGATTACCTTCAGAAATAATTCATGAGTTTCAGTTCCTCTATCTAGAATAGATCTAGCAAGATGGTAGAATCGTCAGCGAACAAAAGGTTCAGGCAGTCTTTAAAGTAATCAGGAAAATCATTAATAAAGATGAGAAAAAGCACTGGCCCCATGATTGAGCCTTGAGGGACCCCAATCGTGATTTCCTTCCTCTCCGACCAACAGTCATGTACACAGACTGCCTGAAATCTATTAGTTAAAAAAGATAATATTAATTCTCTACTTTTCGAATCGAATCTGTACTTCTCCAGTTTACTCATTAGTGCCGGGTGAGACACGCAGTCGAAGACCCTGGTGAGGTCAAGAAACAGTGAGAGTGAGAACATTCCTGCTTTAAAACAATGCATTGTATTATTGATGAATTGCATAATAGCATCTGTGGTGCTTCGGCCCTTTCTAAAGCCATACAGAATATTAGAAAAAAGTTCATGAGATTCGAAATAATCCAAAACCTGATTGCACATAATTTTTTCTATTATCTTGGAAAATATTGGTACAAGGGAAATTGGCCTGTGGTTCAACAAATTATTGTCATCCCCTTTCTTGAAGAGTGGGATTACCTTAGAAATTTTAAGACTATCAGGGAAGGTTCCTTGTAAAAGACATTTATTTATAACTTTGTAAGTGGTGCAATAATAGAGTTGACATTTCTTTTAATGAGTACAGTAGAGAGTCCGAAAAAATCTTTAGACTTACTATTTTTCATGGAACGAATGACATCTTGTACTTAGATGCAACCAACTTCTTTGAATGAAAAATTCATATCACTAGGGATTACTTTCAGAAATAATTCATGAGTTTCAGTTCCTCTATCTAGAATAGATCTAGCAAGATGGTAGAATCGTCAGAGAACAAAAGGTTCAGGCAGTCTTTCAAGTAATCAGGAAAATCATTAATAAAGATGAGAAAAAGCACTGGCCCCATGATTGAGCCTTGAGGAACCCCAATCGTGATTTCCTTCCTCTCCGACCAACAGTCATGTACACAGACTGCCTGAAATCTATTAGTTAAAAATGATAATATTAATTCTCTACTTCTCGAATCGAATTTGTACTTCTCCAGTTTACTCATTAGTGCTGGGTGAGACACGCAGTCGAAGACCCTGGTGAGGTCAAGAAACAGTGAGAGTGAGTACAACCCTGCTTCAAAACAATGCATTGTATTATTGAAAATATAGAAATTTTAAGACTATCAGGAAAGGTTCCTTGTATAAGACATTTATTTATAACTTTGTAAGTGGTGCAATAATAAAGTTGATATTTCTTTTAATGATTACAGAAGAGAGTCCGAAAAAATCTTTAGACTTACTATTTTCATGGAACGAATGACATCTTGTACTTAGATGCAACCAACTTCTTTGAATGAAAAATTCATATCACTAGGGATTACTTTCAGAAATAATTCATGAGTTTCAGTTCCTCTATCTAGAATAGATCTAGCAAGATGGTAGAATCGTCAGAGAACAAAAGGTTCAGGCAGTCTTTCAAGTAATCAGGAAAATCATTAATAAAGATGAGAAAAAGCACTGGCCCCATGATTGAGCCTTGAGGAACCCCAATCGTGATTTCCTTCCTCTCCGACCAACAGTCATGTACACAGACTGCCTGAAATCTATTAGTTAAAAATGATAATATTAATTCTCTACTTCTCGAATCGAATTTGTACTTCTCCAGTTTACTCATTAGTGCTGGGTGAGACACGCAGTCGAAGACCCTGGTGAGGTCAAGAAACAGTGAGAGTGAGTACAACCCTGCTTCAAAACAATGCATTGTATTATTGAAAATATAGAAATTTTAAGACTATCAGGAAAGGTTCCTTGTATAAGACATTTATTTATAACTTTGTAAGTGGTGCAATAATAAAGTTGATATTTCTTTTAATGATTACAGAAGAGAGTCCGAAAAATCTTTAGACTTACTATTTTCATGGAACGAATGACATCTTGTACTTAGATGCAACCAACTTCTTTGAATGAAAAATTCATATCACTAGGGATTACTTTCAGAAATAATTCATGAGTTTCAGTTCCTCTATCTAGAATAGATCTAGCAAGATGGTAGAATCGTCAGAGAACAAAAGGTTCAGGCAGTCTTTCAAGTAATCAGGAAAATCATTAATAAAGATGAGAAAAGCACTGGCCCCATGATTGAGCCTTGAGGAACCCCAATCGTGATTTCCTTCCTCTCCGACCAACAGTCATGTACACAGACTGCCTGAAATCTATTAGTTAAAATGATAATATTAATTCTCTACTTCTCGAATCGAATTTGTACTTCTCCAGTTTACTCATTAGTGCTGGGTGAGACACGCAGTCGAAGACCCTGGTGAGGTCAAGAAACAGTGAGAGTGAGTACAACCCTGCTTCAAAACAATGCATTGTATTATTGAAAATATAGAAATTTTAAGACTATCAGGAAAGGTTCCTTGTATAAGACATTTATTTATAACTTTGTAAGTGGTGCAATAATAAAGTTGATATTTCTTTTAATGATTACAGAAGAGAGTCCGAAAAATCTTTAGACTTACTATTTTTCATGGAACGAATGACATCTTGTACTTAGATGCAACCAACTTCTTTGAATGAAAATTCATATCACTAGGGATTACTTTCAGAAATAATTCATGAGTTTCAGTTCCTCTATCTAGAATAGATCTAGCAAGATGGTAGAATCGTCAGAGAACAAAAGGTTCAGGCAGTCTTTCAAGTAATCAGGAAAATCATTAATAAAGATGAGAAAAAGCACTGGCCCCATGATTGAGCCTTGAGGAACCCCAATCGTGATTTCCTTCCTCTCCGACCAACAGTCATGTACACAGACTGCCTGAAATCTATTAGTTAAAAATGATAATATTAATTCTCTACTTCTCGAATCGAATTTGTACTTCTCCAGTTTACTCATTAGTGCTGGGTGAGACACGCAGTCGAAGACCCTGGTGAGGTCAAGAAACAGTGAGAGTGAGTACAACCCTGCTTCAAAACAATGCATTGTATTATTGAAAATATAGAAATTTTAAGACTATCAGGAAAGGTTCCTTGTATAAGACATTTATTTATAACTTTGTAAGTGGTGCAATAATAAAGTTGATATTTCTTTTAATGATTACAGAAGAGAGTCCGAAAAATCTTTAGACTTACTATTTTTCATGGAACGAATGACATCTTGTACTTAGATGCAACCAACTTCTTTGAATGAAAAATTCATATCACTAGGGATTACTTTCAGAAATAATTCATGAGTTTCAGTTCCTCTATCTAGAATAGATCTAGCAAGATGGTAGAATCGTCAGAGAACAAAAGGTTCAGGCAGTCTTTCAAGTAATCAGGAAAATCATTAATAAAGATGAGAAAAAGCACTGGCCCCATGATTGAGCCTTGAGGAACCCCAATCGTGATTTCCTTCCTCTCCGACCAACAGTCATGTACACAGACTGCCTGAAATCTATTAGTTAAAAATGATAATATTAATTCTCTACTTCTCGAATCGAATTTGTACTTCTCCAGTTTACTCATTAGTGCTGGGTGAGACACGCAGTCGAAGACCCTGGTGAGGTCAAGAAACAGTGAGAGTGAGTACAACCCTGCTTCAAAACAATGCATTGTATTATTGAAAATATAGAAATTTTAAGACTATCAGGAAAGGTTCCTTGTATAAGACATTTATTTATAACTTTGTAAGTGGTGCAATAATAAAGTTGATATTTCTTTTAATGATTACAGAAGAGAGTCCGAAAAATCTTTAGACTTACTATTTTTCATGGAACGAATGACATCTTGTACTTAGATGCAACCAACTTCTTTGAATGAAAAATTCATATCACTAGGGATTACTTTCAGAAATAATTCATGAGTTTCAGTTCCTCTATCTAGAATAGATCTAGCAAGATGGTAGAATCGTCAGAGAACAAAAGGTTCAGGCAGTCTTTCAAGTAATCAGGAAAATCATTAATAAAGATGAGAAAAGCACTGGCCCCATGATTGAGCCTTGAGGAACCCCAATCGTGATTTCCTTCCTCTCCGACCAACAGTCATGTACACAGACTGCCTGAAATCTATTAGTTAAAAATGATAATATTAATTCTCTACTTCTCGAATCGAATTTGTACTTCTCCAGTTTACTCATTAGTGCTGGGTGAGACACGCAGTCGAAGACCCTGGTGAGGTCAAGAAACAGTGAGAGTGAGTACAACCCTGCTTCAAAACAATGCATTGTATTATTGAAAATATAGAAATTTTAAGACTATCAGGAAAGGTTCCTTGTATAAGACATTTATTTATAACTTTGTAAGTGGTGCAATAATAAAGTTGATATTTCTTTTAATGATTACAGAAGAGAGTCCGAAAAAATCTTTAGACTTACTATTTTTCATGGAACGAATGACATCTTGTACTTAGATGCAACCAACTTCTTTGAATGAAAAATTCATATCACTAGGGATTACTTTCAGAAATAATTCATGAGTTTCAGTTCCTCTATCTAGAATAGATCTAGCAAGATGGTAGAATCGTCAGAGAACAAAAGGTTCAGGCAGTCTTTCAAGTAATCAGGAAAATCATTAATAAAGATGAGAAAAAGCACTGGCCCCATGATTGGGCCTTGAGGAACCCCAATCGTGATTTCCTTCCTCTCCGACCAACAGTCATGTACACAGACTGCCTGAAATCTATTAGTTAAAAATGATAATATTAATTCTCTACTTCTCGAATCGAATTTGTACTTCTCCAGTTTACTCATTAGTGCTGGGTGAGACACGCAGTCGAAGACCCTGGTGAGGTCAAGAAACATGAGAGTGAGTACATTCCTGCTTTAGAACAATGCATTGTATTATTGATGAATTGCACAATAGCATCTGTGGTGCTTTGGCCCTTTCTAAGGCCATACAGATTATTAGAAAAAAGTTCATGAGATTCGAAATAATCCAAAACCTGATTGCACATAATTTTTTCTATTATCTTGGAAAATATTGGTACAAGGGAAATTGGCCTGTGGTTCAACAAATTATTGTCATCCCCTTTCTTGAAGAGTGGGATTACCTTAGAAATTTTAAGACTATCAGGGAAGGTTCCTTGTTGAAGACAATTATTTATAACTTTGTAAGTGGTACAATAATAGAGTTGACATTTCTTTTAATGAGTACAGTAGAGAGTCCGAAAAAATCTTTAGACTTACTATTTTTCATGGAACGAATGACATCTTGTACTTAGATGCAACCAACTTCTTTGAATGAAAAATTCATATCACTAGGGATTACTTTCAGAAATAATTCATGAGTTTCAGTTCCTCTATCTAGAATAGATCTAGCAAGATGGTAGAATCGTCAGCGAACAAAAGGTTCAGGCAGTCTTTCAAGTAATCAGGAAAATCAGTAATAAAGATGAGAAAAAGCACTGGCCCCATGATTGAGCCTTGAGGGACCCCAATCGTGATTTCCTTCCTCTCCGACCAACAGTCATGTACACAGACTGCCTGAAATCTATTAGTTGAAAAAGATAATATTAATTCTCTACTTCTCGAATCGAATTTGTACTTCTCCAGTTTACTCATTAGTGCCGGGTGTGACACGCAGTCGAAGACCCTGGTGAGGTCAAGAAACAGTGAGAGTGAGTACACTCCTGCTTCAAAACAATGCATTGTATTATTGATGAATTGCATAATAGCATCTGTGGTGCTTCGGCCCTTTCTAAAGCCATACAGATTATCAGTAAAAAGTTCATGAGATTCGAAATAATCCAAAACCTGATTGCACATAATTTTTTCTATTATCTTATAAATTGGCCTGTAATTCAACAAATTATTGTAATCCTTTTTTGAAAAGTGGGATTACCTTAGAAATTTTAAGACTATCAGGGAAGGTTCCTTGTATATGAAATTTATTATAAGCTTTGTAAGTGGTGCAATAATAGAGTTGACATTTCTTTTAATGATTAGAGTAGAGAGTCCGAAAAAATCTTTAGACTTACTATTTTTCATGGAACGAATGACATCTTGTACTTCGATGCAACCAACTTCTTTGAGTGAAAAATTTATATCACTAGGGATTACCTTCGGAAATAATTCATAAGTTTTAGTTCCTTTATCTAGAATAGATCTAGCAATTTTATGGGGCTTGTTCGAAAAGTAATTATTGAAATCATCAGGTGACAACTTAGAATTAGTTTTACTCTTTGACAGGTTTCTTTTAGAATTAATAATGCCCCACATAGGAGACATCATGAAACCGAAAAACTATGAAAAGGATTTTCCGCCACAGAGTGAATTAAGAAAACGAAGAGAACCATGTTCACAAGACCAACCAAACAATCAGAAGCTGCTACGATCGCGTCATTTAAAATATCTCATATATTGGCGGAACCCAAGAAATCATTCGAAGATGGATCGATTGTGAAGGATGCAATTATTGAAGCTGGTGAGACTTCATTTGGAGATTTTAAAAATGAAACAGAAATCATGTCTGCTATTAGAGAACTTCAGTAATCTTGTCAGACTGTCACAAAGCGTATTGAAGTCATGAGTCTGGACATGGCAGATAAACTAAATCATGATATCTTGAAATACACATACTTTTCTTTACAGTTCGACGAATCCACCGATAGGACAGACATTGCCCAGCTGTGTATTTTCATTCGGATCGTATTCAATGACATGTTGGCTAAGGAAGAATTTTGGACAATCATTCCTCTGAACGGGAAGACCCGTGGCGTAGATATATGTGACGTTTTCTTCAATTTTGTAAAAACTACAAGGTACCAATACATAAATTAGTGTACATTATAACCGATGGAGCACCAGCAATGATTGGAGACAAAAACGGTTTTGTGGCATTGTGTCGAGTTAATGAAGATTTCCCTTCATTTTTTTCATTCCAATGCATTATACATCAACAAGTTTTGTGTGCAACGAACGAAAATTGTGAATTCCATCCGTGCACATAGCTTGTAACGGCGGCCCCTTGTGTAGCAGTTGGAAGATAGGGAGTCAGCTGAACACACTGATTCAGTTCTTCACACGGACGTCAGGTCGTGGAAATTCCTAGGTTTTTAGAATTATTGCCCAAAATAACAACTTTTTTAGACGAAAGAGGTGATGACACTAGATGTCATTTGGCATTTTTGACTGACATCCCAAAGCACAACATTAACTTAAAGCTTTAAGGTACAGGAAAAACTATTATTGAGAAGATTAGCGCAGTAAACGCATTCAAAAGTAAATTTGAATTTGGGAGGCTTTTACTTGGTAAAATTCCATTATCAATAATAAAAAACAAACAAGTACTGTGTTTTAAGGAATTTTACTTAATAATTGCGATTCGTAACGCGTTTCACTACACCGTAGCTTCTTCAGACGAATTAATGTACAGACAATAAATGAAAATATAAATATAAATGTTCTCGAGTAATTACTTATTGGGTTGCTTCTTCTTAAGTGGTTATTTATGACAGGTATATCCAATAAAATTAAGGAATAGATTGCTCCCCGAAGAGATTCAATAGAGGTGAAGGGCTTAAATCGACTTGTTCATTGATGAGTTTACCTGAGTGGTTGTATTTATTTATTTCTGAAGTTTCCCAAAGATCTACCTTCCAATATTTATTATCTGTATGCAAAATTTCAAACTGTGGGTCGAAAGAATGATTATTTTCTAAGAGATGATTCGCGTAATTTGAATCTGATTTTTTATTTGAAAAACTGCGTTTATATCCCGATATTCTAATATTAAAATTTCTATGTGTTCTACCAATGTAGAAATTATCACAGTCATTGCAATTCAATCTATAAACACCTGATTTATTGTTTTTACCTGATTTGGTTTCATTATTTTTATATATTTGCCTAAATTATTATTAGTTTGAAAGCTATGTTGAAATTATTGCTACTCAAGAATGATTTCAGTTTCTCACTTATAATGCCAACGTAGGTTAAGGTGTTGAATTTTTGTTTCAATTTATCGACAGGGTAAACTTCATTCAATGCGATTCTACTTTGTTTTTTATTTAAAATATTAATTGTTAGTTTGGGATTGTAACCATTATTTTTGGCTATTTGTTTAATCAAATTTAATTCTTTGTTGAAATTTTCTGGTGATAACGGGATGTTAATCAATCTATGAATAAAACTATTGAATGCTGACATTTTATGTTGATACGGATGACAAGACGAGTTATGTATTATAATATCTGTATGTGACTGCTTATGGTAAAATTCGAATGAAAATGGAAAACATGTCTTCGCAATTTACCATAAGCCGTCACATACAGATATTATAATACATAACTCGTCGTGTCATCCGTATCAACATATAATGTCAGCATTCAATAGTTTTATTCATAGATCGATTAACATCCTGTTATCGCCAGAAAATTTCAACAAAAATTAAATTTGATTAAACAAATAGCCAAAAATAATGGTTACAATCCCGAACTAATAAATAATATTTTAAATAAAAAACAAAGTAGAATCGCATTGAATGAAGTTTACCCTGTCGATAAATTGAAACAAAAATTCAACACCCTAACCTACGTTGGCATTACAAGTGAGAAACTGAAATCATTCTTGAGTAGCAGTAATTTCAACGTAGCTTTCTACATTGGTAGAACACATAGAAATTTTAATATTAGAATAACGGAACATAAACGCAGTTTTTCAAATAAAAAATCAGATTCAAATTACGCGAATCATCTCTTAGAAAATAATCACTCTTTCGACCCACAGTTTGAAATTTTGCATACAGATAATAAATATTGGAAGGTAGATCTTTGGGAAACTTTAGAAATGAATAAATACAAACACTCATCAATGAACAAGTCGATTTAAGCCCTTCACCTCTATTGAATCTCTTCGGGGAGCAATCTATTCCTTAATATTATTGGATATACCTGTAATAAAAAACAAGTACTGTGTTTTAAGGAATTTTACTTAATAATTGCGATTCGTAACGCGTTTCACTACACCGTAGCTTCTTCAGACGAATTATTATGCAGAAAAATGTATATGAGAATATAACTATAAATGTTCTTGAGTAATTAAAAGCTTATTGGTCGCCTCCTCCTAAGTGGTTATTTATGACAGGTATATCCAATAAAATTAAGGAATAGATTGCTCCCCGAAGAGATTCAATAGAGGTGAAGGGCTTAAATCGACTTGTTCATTGATGAGTCTACCTGAGTGTTTGTATTTATTTATTTCTAAAGTTTCCCAAAGATCTACCTTCCAATATTTATTATCTGTATGCAAAATTTCAAACTGTGGGTCGAAAGAATGATTATTTTCTAAGAGATGATTCGCGTAATTTGAATCTGATTTTTATTTGAAAACTACGTTTATGTTCCGATATTCTAATATTAAAATTTCTATGTGTTCTACCCATGTAGAAATTATCACAGTCATTGCAATTCAATCTATAAACACCTGATTTATTGTTTTTACCTGGTTTGGTTTTATTATTTTTATATATTTGCCTAAATTATTATTAGTTTGGAAAGCTATGTTGAAATCGAGAAATGTTGAATAAGAAACTTAGTCTTAAACATGCACGAAATTCTCACTTCGTGACAATTACGAAACAGTTTCAAGATGAATAAACACATATTTTTATCAATGCATGTACAATGTGAAAATAAATGAAGCCAATACTACTACCAACATTTCAAATTCCATTGAGGTACATACTTCAGCGCTTACCCGTTCAGTGTTCATTCTTCGGCAAAATTTTGTCTCATCTTGTAACGATAAACATTGCATTTTGTACGATGAAATGTGTTCAACAAATTTTCTTGGTAAATATCAAATCTCCCTCAGAAATTGTTGCTGTGAAAAATTAAAACCAATGAGTAATGTAAGAGTCATAACGTATCTCAATGAGCACTTATTATCAAGCATATTCTTCTCACTTTCATAAAAAACAAAACCTTATTAACCTTAATATAAAATAGGCCCATTCCTCCTGCTCGAAAATTAAGTTGTTGAAATTTATTCCACTCATCAAGAAACAGCAGTAAGACTGTTGCATAGATGTTGTTAGTGAGGTTTCGATAAACATAGCTCATATATATCTGCAAAATATTCATAATGTTAGATTAATGGTTTGCTACGATTACTACATGCAATAGAGAGTTGATATGTAATTGTGAGAAAAAAAGAATGTACCAACCTGATATATTGCTGAGTACTATTCAATATTATCGTATTACAATATAAAGGCCAAAAGGATACATCTGGTTCTGTTACTATTGCATCTTTTGAATAACCAATTTCATTTATGTAATGTTAGGACTTAAAAGCTGCTTTCTGTTCATTGTTTTCTTAGACCCGTGCACTCTTCTACCTTCAAAATAGAGCCTGTTACCACAAAATAAAGAAGTTTTTGACCTTGCACTTGTGAACACTTTAGCCTGAAAAACCACATTAGGTATTCGTTAGATTGCCTTCGATAAGCTGTACATTACTGATTTCATTGAGAATACCGAGATGATTCGTCTTCGGAGAAAACGACAAATAACGTACCTTCAGATACCAAATTATATTCTCGGTTGGCTTAACCTCTTGAGATATTCAGTTTCGCGTGCATATTAAAACTTGTTCCGTTCTGTATTGCACATTTCTCCGTTCTACTTAGTGGAATGAGCTGAAAATTTTCGTGTTATTATTGACGAAAAAGTATGAGGCTTAATTATCAAATATTTTGGGACAATTCAAATTGCTTTTTTTATGATTGCAGTAAATTGGCAAATATAGCATCATTTATGAGTTATTCTTTTTCATGTAAAAACATTGAGGATGTAGCTACTGAAATAGCAAGTCAGTTTAATATGAACTCATATTCTGTTGAAAAAGTGTTGGTGCAGATTATATCAGTTATACATCTCAAAGCTACAGCATTTGTTTGGTACTACTTGTGCGACTCTGCATTTTCTGAAATGAAGATAATTAATTCAAAATTCTGCAATCGACCAACTGACGGTCATATGTCATCATGCTTACGATTAGCACTTAGGTTACGTTCCATCTTATGAAAAGTATGCTGAGGACATGCAGTGCCACGCTTCAACATCCAAAGTCACTCCTTAGTTGAGTTCAACACCATAATTTCTTTTGTTTTGTAACAACCAATAAACTGGCAATTTTGAATAACTGAGTTTTTTCATTGATATTAAACTAACTAAACCTAACCGAAACCTAGACTAAAATAATATATATTGTGCGGAAAGCTAATATTTATATATGCTACTGTCTTTGTCAGACAAAATTAGTAATCTTTCAAATGATTATTGGGTTCTCGCCATACCATAGGGATTGCAAAAGGCATGCTCTTCTTTCCATTCATCCACCGCACGCACCAATGATACGCTAGAAAACCAACACAGCACACAAGGGTAGCCCACTGCTTGTCTTGATCTCCAATTGAAACACCATAATATACGAAGGAAGCTTTTCTAACATTTTCAGACAATGACCAGGCTTGTGATTTCACCATAAATTCTCCATAAATATAATAAAACTTCTCAGGAAAGTTTTTTAAGTGCGGCGGGTTTCCTTAATTAAAATATGTTCTTCTCTAGACAGGGTGTTATTTAATAGCATGTCACAACTTGAGAAGATAAATCTACGTGCAATTTCAAGAAAAAAAGTTCATATAAACATAGGTCCGTAAAAGCTTCGTTACGGAGCTACAGGATGTTGAAATTTCCGGAAAAATTGTTTTTTTCTTCAAAACTCCTGCAGCTTTCGAGATATTCAGTCCAAATTTGGAATACAAGCTATTTTTTACAGCCTCTATCATTACTTGTCCTAAATTTTAAGTAGAATCTACAAGGTGTTTTCTTTTCCGGCTCCATGTCTCCTTTGCCCTCTCGAACTTTTTTGCAGTACGTCACTGATCAGTGCACAAGCAATTTTCGTCATCTTCGTTCAATTTAAAAACTTTTTTGAAACTTGTATTAAACGATTGTAGGCATTCGCTGAATTGAAAGCTCTAGTAGGCTATGATTTTTTCATTTATTTATTTATTTTGACAGTAGCTAAAGTTGAACCAGTGTCTGCTCGAATTGTTTATCAAATTAACAATTAGTTTTAAGACTTTTGAAGTTATTGCTGTAAGAAAAAATGGCTAATTTTACTAACGCCGAATTGGCTGATATCCATTACATGTACGGTCTGGCTGACGGAAACACAACAGAAGCTAGACGATTATCTCAGGTGCGCTTTCCTAGTCGGCTAACACCAGAGAGGTGAATATTTTCAAATATCCACAGAAGGTTGAGGGAACTGATACTTTTACTTCAAATAATCATTTAAAAGGTGCAACTCAAACTCCAGATACTGAGGAAGCAGTTTTGAATTGTATTGATTTGAATCCTCATATTCAGTACAAGAAAAATTGGAAATCAGTGGAATATTTCACATGTTCTAGATTGGAGGATATTCCACGACTTTTTATTGTACCCGTTTCATATTCAACGCGTCCAAACTCTACTTCCTCGAGATCTTCCTACAAGACTGAATTTCTGCCGATGAAATTAGCGAAAATGTTGATAGGAAATAATGTTCACAGACGAGACTAACTTTTCGAGAACTGCTATCACAATAATCATTATTGGGCTGAGAAAAACCCCCATTTGAGTTAAAAATCGCATCAACCAGAACAATTTTCACTAGATGTCTGGGTCGGAATAATTGGACATTATTTGCTTGGGCCATTTTTTTTGCCTAACGGATTAAACGTTCCCGCTTATCGGCAATTTCTTGAAGAGGAGTTACCTTCATTGCTCTTGCATTTTTGGTGAGAAACATAATTCGGCTCATGCATGACGGGGCACCAGTCTTGAATCATACATCCAATAACCGATGGATAGGTCGGGGTGGGCCAAAACGATGGCCTCCTTGGTCCCCAGACTTAAATAGTTAAGACTTTTTCTTATGGCGATATCTCAAAAGTTTAGTTGTTACCACTCCAGTGAACACTGTAAAAGAATTGAGACATCCAATAATAACCTCTTGTGACACGATAAGAAATGCTCCAGGAATATTTCTAAGAGTGCGTGATAATATGCAAACAAGGACAGGGGCCTGTATTCTTGCAGTTGAAGGACACTTCCAGTTTTCCGTTTGTCGTTCATTTTACTGTGAAAAAATATCATCTCAACGCCGTAAAGCATTTACGATTGAGGGGAAAGAAGCAATAATATGCAGATTGAAAAATGGAGAATCAAACTCATCTCTTGCAAAGGAATTTGACGTGGGTCTGGCTGACGGGAAAACAACATAAGCTAGGCGATTATATCAGGTGCGCTTTCCAAATCGAGTAACACCAGACAGGCGAACATTTTCAAATATTCACAGAAGGTTGAGGGAAACTGGTACTTTTACCTCAAATAATCACTCAAAAGGTGCAACTCAAACTATGATAGATAGGAAGCAGTTTTAAATTGTATTGATTTGAATCCTCATGTGAATACAAGAAAAATTGGAAATCAGTTGAATATTTCACATGTTCTAGTTTGGAGGATTCTCCACGACTTTTTATTGTACCCGTTTCATTTTCGACGCGTCCAAATTCTACTTCCTCGAGATTTTCCTTCAAGACTGAATTTCTGCCGATGGTTCTTAGATAAAATCAGAGAAAATGCTCATTTTGATAGTGAAATAATGTTCACAGACGAAGCTAACTTTTCTCGTGAACTGCTATCACACATTTTCACAATAATCATTATTGGGCTGACGTTAACCCCAATTTGATTGAAGAATTTCATCATCAAAAACAATTACCATTAAATGTCTGGGTCGAAATAATTGGAAATTATTTGATTGGGCCATTTTTTTGCCTAACAGACTAAACGGTCCTGCTTATCGGCAATTTCTTGAGGAGGAGTTACCTTTATTGATCGAAGATGTGCCACTTTTGGTGAGAAACATAATGCAGTTCATGCATGACGGGACACCAGCACATTTTAGTGGAGAAGCTAGGGAATTCTTGAATAATACATTCAACAACCGATGGATAGGTCGGGGTGGGCCAGAACCATTGCCTCCTAGGTCCCCAGACTTAAATAGTTTAGACTTTTTCTTATGGGGATATCTCAAAAGTTTAGTTCATACCACTCCAGTGAACACTGTAGAAGAATTGAGAAATCCAATAATAACCTCTTGTGACACGATAAGAAATGCTCCAGGAATATTTCTAAGAGTGCGTGATAATATGCAAAGAAGGACAGAGACCTGTATTCCTGCAGGTGGAGGACACTTCCAGCAATTTATTCAGTTTTTAATTGTTCTTTCTGTTTTAGTTTGATATTGAATAAGTATAAGTTGAGTCCCAGAAAACGAGCCATCAAAATAAAAGCAAATTTTGGGCATACCTATCGAGTATTTCTATTATTTTTTTCAATTAAGCGAATAACATACAATTCAAATAATTCAAATTCAATAATTTTTTACTCGAAAACGGTTGGAGATACGAAAAAATTACAGGTGTCAAAAAAGTTTCAAAATTGAACGAAGATAACGGTAATTGATTGTACGCTGATCAGTGCCGTTCTGCAAAAAAGTTTGAAAGGGTAAAGGGAGACATGGCCTCGGAAAAGAAAAGAAATCTAGGACGTGTAATGATGGAGGCTGTATAAATAGCTTGAATTCCAAATTTGGGCTGAATATCTCAAAAACTGCAGGAGTTTCGAATAAAAAACAATTTTTTCCGGAAATTTCAACACCCTGTAGCTACGTACCGAAGCTTTTGCGGACCTATGTTGATATGAACTTTTTCTCTTAAAATTGCATGTAGATTCACGTCCTAAAGTTGTGACATACTATTATGTAACACCTTGTATACAGAGAACCTCTAACTCCTAAATTCAACAGAAGGCTGAAGAAGACTCATTTGAAAAATCTTATTTGTATGTATACTATTGTAAACAACACAGCTCAGGTATATAATTCATTCCAGCTAATCGTCCCTCATTACATTAACTACCTGCAAATGTCAAAGGATCTTATTGAGCTATTGAAAGTGGTACGTGTTAGGGCTTTAGGTATCTTTTTTCTATTATTAGAAGGATATTTCCATTAAAAGTAGATCTGCTTTGTGTTACCAAACTCTTGTCGACCAGTGTTATAGGGCACCGTATTTTGTCGGGGGTTTTAATACAAGACGATGAGGGTTAGAGTAATTTTTTTAATACCACCGTGGACTAAGATTGAACGTATGAAAGACGTGCTGATCTCACGTAATATTTCATGCAAGATCCACCGCGATATCTGTAGATTAAAGGACGTGTTGGAAGGGCGAAATAATCGAAGTGTTAATATCGAGGGTGGCGATGAATAGTTTGTTTTGTTCCGGGACTCGGAAGCCTGGATCGGGATGACAAACGGGCCAGCGATTACGACCATTCACCATCTGGACACCGCACTAAGCTTGCTGCCTTGCCCCAGGTCCCGTTAATTCACTACAATAACTGTCATCGAACATTTCCGCCGGTTCAGGAACGCGTTTATCATACACTCGACTTCCTCGATTTCTAGCCTTCAAAGCCAATGTGGGAAATAATGGAATACGTAGGTTTGCGTCACCTTTGTAAAAAATTAGTACAATCTGGAGAAGTCAACTTATAAACTCCTGATTTGTCTAGGTTTTGGGTTGAATCTTTTGCATTGAATATCAGAGAAGACAATTTATTTTGATGCCGAAATGCAATTTTATATCTTGATTCTGGGAGAATGTTGGCAACATTTTTACTTACATGCGCGTAGTATGAAATTGGAATATACAGGATGCTTCAACGAAAACTAAACAGAGGCTATATCTACCAAGATATTCATTTCTGGTCAAAACGCAAAAACAGGTCAATTTTTGTTTCAAGGGCGACATCTTTTGGGGTACAATACTTGCCTGAAATATCAACCCCCTAAGCGGGGGTTGCAATCCTTGAACATTTTGAATAGGGAAGATGAGTGGAGTGATGATTCAAGAGAAAGGTGGTATCTTTGTCTACATTGCCTTGAACGAATTTCCATTTTTAATTGAAAACTGTAAAACATACAGGGTGAGCAACTGAAAGATAGGGAAGACAATTTCCCTTAGACTATTCAAGTTTCAGTGAGGTGCACTCGGAGGCAAAATTAGCGGAACACTCGAAAATTTAACCAAATTCGAAGTTCGATATTTTTCCTAATTCCCAACCGATTCAGATGATTTGTTCGGCAAGTTATAGATCAACTCTTTTGCTTTGTAGAAATTATAAGAGAAAACAAAAAAAAATTGAAAAAAATTTTATACGAGGGCAAAACTAAAAGTGTTTTTTTGTCAAAAATTCGTAACACCCTGTGGAATTTCGTGGTCCGAGTTGAAACGTACAATATCATGGTCTGTCAAGACACATCTTTCTACAGTAACGCCCTTCTTGTTTCATGCGTTTATCTCTATTTTTGCAAAATATATTTAATTTCAAGTGGAAAATCACCATTATGGAGAAATTCCATTGAATCAAGAAATTGTCATTAAAATTCGTCTATCAATTTGGAATTTTTTATTATCACTCAGGCGTGTCGAAATTGTCGTTTGCGATTTTTATGTTCCAATTGCATTAGTTATTGATGACAATTTGGTTAATTTGGTGAAAATTAGGAATTCATAGGAGATAACAGTCGGTAGGTATTAAAATACACAACCGAATTCTGGGACCATTGATAAAACTTTTCATTTACACATGTGCACACCTTTTTTTATCAAATATGAAATACAACACACGTTTTTTTGTATATGACCACATTTGCACTTGTTTAAAGAATGAGAGTTTTCCATTCTTTGATTTGATACAATTTCGATCGGTTGCGGTGTTTTGTGATTCTTTTACTGTTTACGATTCGAAACGGTATTTTTCATTCAGAATGAGAGATTTACCACCAACCTCAGTAGCAAGGGCAGTTACATTGATCGAGGAAGGGCGCACCTACCGCTCAGTCGGTACCATGTTGGGTGTCTCGACGTCGGTTATCCATCGAATCTACCGACGTTACTGGGAAACTAGATTGTATGTGAGGAGGCGAGGACAAGGAAGAAATCGGGCAACCCGCGCTATACATGACCGTTTCATCGTCAATCAAACCATAAGAAATCCTCGTCTTACTGCTGTTCAGGCACGTAACCTTTTACAAGCAGTGGATAACATTAACGTCAGTGTGAGGACAGTCAGAAGACGATTAGATGAAGTTGAGTTGAGATCATACGAGCAAGCAAGAGCACCAAGACTCGATAGAGCCCATCGGGTAGCAAGATTGGCGTTTGCTAGGGAGCATGTAGCATGGACAATCAATCAGTGGAGACGAGTTTTATTAGGTGATGAGAGCTGATATTGTGTGAATTTCGTGGATGGTAGAGATAGAATATGGAGGCATCGAGGGGAACGGTACAATCAAGCGAATTTCGCAGGAACTGAGCAATACGGTGGAGGGTTAATTATGATATGGGGTGGCATATGCTTGGGAGTACGAACAGAACTGGAGATTATTGGCAATGGATCACTTAATGCCTATCGGTATATAACAGAAATCTTGGAGCTCCATGTTGTGCCTTTTGCTCCTTACATAGGGGAAAATTTCCTTTTTATGCACGATAACGCGCGCCCTCATACTGCGCGCATAGTGATAGAATATCTCAATGAAGTTGGGATCACACGAATGGACTGGCCGTCGCGGTCACCGGATTAAAACCCGATCGAACACGTTTGGGACATTCTTAGAAGAAGAGTTCGACAACGGAATCCAGGCAACGTTGAAGAGCTGACATTGGCTATGGTGGAAGGGTGGGACAACATACCTCAACAGATGATAGACAACATCATTGGGAGTATGCGAAATCGTATGCGCACTGTAATAAGAGCTCGGGGGGTCATACTCGCTACTAAAATCAAATGTTTTTTTTTGTGGGTCATCATGAACATTTTTCTCAACATGTTCATTTTATTTCACGAGTGTATCGCCAGGATACACACCTGCTCTCAATTTTGGACAGGAATGATAATTATTATAGAGTATCACACAAAAAAATTCAAAAATAAATGTGCAAAATCAACGATTTTTCCAGTGTACTTCGAGTTTTCCGGGAGCGTGAAATTGGCCAGTGAATTTCATAAATTTTCATTTCGTTAGATTTCCGCTTCTCTAATTTTGATTTTATTTTTTGCTAACCTCCGATGTTATGCACCTACGCAAGATTAAAAATAAATTCTTGAAATTTGTGACTTTTCGCTTCAAATTGAATATCTCTTGTAAAAATAGAGATAAACGCATAAAACAAGAAGGGCGTTACTGTAGGAAGATGTGTCTTGACAGACCATGATATTGTACGTTTCAACTCGGACCACGAAATTCCACAGGGTGTTACGAATTTTTGACAAAAAAAACACTTTTAGTTTTGCCCCCGTATGAAATTTTTAACAAATTTTTTTTGTTTTCTCTTATAATTCCTACAAAGCAGAAGAGTTGATCTATAACTTGCCGAAAAAATCATCTAAATCGGTTGAGAATTAGGAAAAATATTGGACCTCGAATTTGGTTAAATTTTCGAGTGTAAAATGGAACAGATCAATGCTGATCAATGGCAATCATCATCAAGTACCATCTCCATCTCGAATTTCAACCCCTAAAGCAGGGGTGACAACCCTTGAAAATTTGGAAGAGAGAAGATGGGTCGAGTGATAACTCGGAAGAAAGGCATTATCTTTATCTGCATTCCTGCGAAAGAATTTTCATTTTTGATTGAAAACTGTAGAAGATACAGAGTGAGCCACTGAAAAATAGAGAAGACTATCGGAGTATCAGTGCGAAAAACTGGAATAGATTCATTTTAGATCAAAAGCTGTCATCTTCCGAAATCACCCTCATCTCGAATTTCAACCCCTAGAGCAAGGGTAATATTTCGATTCAGTTATACCTTTCAAGTAAAGGATTTCGATTGCCTTCATGACTGCTCGCAATAATTCTATTCTCATTGAGTTCCATAGGAGTTAGAGTAGCTCACTCTGTATCTTCTACAGTTTTCAATCAAAAATGAAAATTCGTTCACGGGGATGCAGACAAAAACAATACCTTTCTTTCGAGGTATCACTCGACCCATCTTCCCTCTTCCAAATTTTCAAGGGTTGTCACCCCTGCTCTAGAAGTTGAAATTCGTGATGAGGATGGTACTTGATGATGACTTCCGTTGATCAGCATAGATCTGTTCCATTTTACTTCACTGAAACTTGAGAGACTCAGGGAAATAGTCTTCCCTATCTTTCAGTTGCTCACCCTGTATCTTTCACAGTTTTCAATTGAAAATGGATAAAGATACCACCTTTCTTTTGAGTTATCACTCGACCCATCTTCCATATTCTAAATGTTCAAGGATTGCAACCCCTGCTTAGAGGGTTGATATTTAAGGCAAGTTTTGTACCCCAAAGGATGTCCCCCTTGAAACAAAAGTTGACCTGTTTTTGCGTTTTGATCAGAAATGAATATCTTGGTAGATATAGCCTCTGTTTAGTTTTCGTTGAAGCACCCTGTATTTGTTAGAGTTATCTACTTTTACGATTGGATATATGTTTGATCATTTTCGTTGCACTATCTAAATAATTACTTAGTTGTGCGAGGGATCTAGGTATTAATGCAATGTTTGCTCAATATTGATAGATAATAAAGAAATAAAGCGGATGACAATGGATTATTACCTACCTCTTTTATTTTAAAGGGTTATTAAACAATTCACAAATTATTATGACTAATTAATTTCGAGTGACTTCAACGAAGTCTTCAAAGGAAATGAATGAACTCCGGTGTTCTCTCAGTTGTCATTTTTCGATAGTCGCCGATGATAGAGGGGATTATTTACGGAATGAATGGTCATAGAATCAAAGTGATTTGCACTGTGTTAAACTTGCACCGTGTTAATCCAAAGGTTATTCAGTTAAAGGAGTATCGGCCACTAAGCATGCAACAAAATCTATTATTTCAAAAGTGGCCTACCTAAAAGTCGATACAATAAATTTGTATGAAAAAAAATATTTTGTGGTTCAATGACCAATTCACGATACTTTTTGACAGAATGTATGCCAACAGATTTTCCAATCTTCAAAACAGTTGTTAAAGTCGATTGAAAATGGTGTCCCTGGAGCAGTCTTTTAAATCTGCAGAAAAACGAGAAGTCACACGGTGTCAAATCAGGTGAATACGGCGGTTGTGGAACAATATGATTCGACTTTTTGGGGAAATGGTCTCAAAGAATCAGTGCATTTCCGTGGTACAAAAACTAAGAATTGTCTCGCCACAATTCTGGCTCCTTCAGGCGAATAGCATCACGAAACTGACGCATAGCGCTCCAATTTTATTTTTTTGACGGTTTGACCCGGCGGAAGGTACTCAAAATGCAGAACACAGCGATAATCTGTCTCCTGTAAGAAAGGGGATCGCGACTGCGCCTATACTGGACGTGCCGCCTAAAATTTCAAGAAAAAGATATAAAAAACAAAACAAATGCCGTTTTTTCAGTTTTTACGAACTGAAAACTCATTCGGGAACATTCCAAAATCGCGCGGAAATGATATTTCCGCACTGCTATTCTTTTATTGCCTAGCAACGACCTACCATTTTGAAATATATAGCTTTGTTCAGAGTTGTTGGCTCATTTTTCAATTATCCCAGTAAACACGAACGTGTCACAGAATCGTATCAGCGAATTGTCCGTGTTTTCACGTTATATCGCAAAGTTCGTAACGTGTTGTCTCTCAAAAGTTCAATGCACGAGGGAGGTCCAGGAAGTACATGGTCTAAGGTTAAGATGTCGATAACTGTTTGGAAAATATAACTCTCTTGGAAAATTTGTAATCTGCATATGTTTCAAATTTTAAGAAATAATGTTACTTAGTATTTGTGTGGCAGTAGCAATAGTAGAGTAGTTTATTTCCATAAACTTAATTACAACAAGTATAGGATATCGTCGAAAACTTATATACTAATTGAGCTAAAAACAAACAAAAAAAGAGAAGAATAAACATTTCCTCCATATATATATACAGGGTCCTTCATCGAAAACTAAACAGAGGCTATATCTATCAAGATATTCATTTTTGATCAAAACGCAAAAACAGGTCAATTTTTGTTTCAAGGGGGACATCTTTTGAGGTACAAAACTTGCCTGAAATATCAACCCCCTAAGCGGGGGTTGCAATCCTTAAACATTCTGAATAAGGACGATTCGTCGAATGATGACTCAAAAGAAAGGTGGTATCTTTGTCTTGAACGAGTTTCTATTTTCAATTGAAACTGTGAAAGATACAGGGTAAGCAACTGAAAGCTAGGGAAGACTATTTCCCTGAGACTATTCAAGTTTCAGTGAAGTAAAATGGAACAGATCCATGCTGATCAATGGCAGTCATCATCAAGTACCATCCTCATTTCGAATTTCAACCCCTAGATCAGGAGTGACCACCCTTAGAATTTGGAAGAGGGTAGATGTGCGAGTGATACCTCGAAAGAAAAACACACCATTGTGTAGACAAACAAAAATCCCTTCTCAGAAGGTTATAACTGGACCTATCTTGAGCTTTAAAAATAACACAAGGTGGACACCCCTTCTCTAGGGGTTGAAATTTGAGATGTGAATGGTGTTTGGGAAGATGACAGCCTTTGATCTGGAATGAATCTGTTCCACTTTTTTGCACTAATACTTGAATAGCTCAAGGCGATAGATAGTCTCTTCTATTTTTCAGTAGCTTCTGTATCTTCTACAGTTTTCAAAAATGACAATTCGTTCACGGGGATGCAGACAAAGATAATACCTTTCACTCGACCCATCTACCCTCTTCCAAATTTTCAAGGCTAATCACCCCTGCTCTAGGGGTTGAAATTCGAAATGAGGATGGTACTTGATGATGACTGCCATTGATCAGCATGGATCTGTTCCATTTTACTTCACTGAAACTAGAATAGTCTCAGGAAAATAGTCTTCCCTATCTTTCAGTTGCTCACCCTGTATCTTTCACAGTTTTCAATTGAAAATAGAAACTCGTTCAAGACAAAGATGCCACCTTTCTTTTGAGTCATCACTCGACCCATCTTCCCTATTCAAAATGTTCAAGGATTGCAACCCCCGCTTAGGGGTTGATATGTCAGGCAAGTTTTGTACCCCAAAAGATGTCCCTTTGAAACAAAAATTGATTTGTTTTTGCGTTTTGATCAGAAATGAATATCTTGGTAGATATAGCCTCTGCTTAGTTTTCGTTGAAGCACCCTCTATATATAGGCAATATTTGCAATAATGTAGAATACCTTTTAAAAATTCAAATTTCATTATAGCGTTCGAAACATTAACAAATTTAGGTTCATTTATCAGAAATCATAAGTCTCCAATTAATAATGGAAATAAATCAGGTATTTATGGATTGGAATGTGCAGGTAGAACAGGAAGAAATTTCAATATTCGAATCTTAGAACATAAACCGAATGGAATGATTCAAAGCATCTTAGAGAAAATAGTAATTATTTCAATTCAGAATTTAAAATCCGACATTCTGAGAATAGAGGTATAAAACTCAACCTTCTGGAAGAACTTGAAATTAACAGATTTAGGTATTCACCGGAAATTTTTAATGATCTGTACGACATGAATAACTCACCCTTATTGAACTTGTTTCCTAAACACTAGTTCAAATACAGATAACTCTGACTGGAGTCTTTAGTCTATATAAGTATATGTTACTAAGATATATTTGTAGTATACATTCGCTCTTGATAAAGATACTGTGTATCGAAACGCGTCGAGCATATTAATATATTCAAGTAGAAATCATCGTTTACTTGTATTTGAAAATGGATTTCTATCACGTAAAAGTCTCGTCAGTTGAAATTTGAAATATTTCTTGAAATTCTATTAAAATAGGCTAAACTTTCGACTATCTTCGAAACCGTTATAAAAGGTATAGGGAACCTAGGTACCATTGGAAAGGTATTAAAATATACCACTTATTCGACCCTTTGGCATAGGAAATTTCGAACATACTTACCATCTTCACAAAAACAAAAATGAAACAAAATTAAGGGTGTCCTATTTAAAAAATCATAACTTTGGTATGTAACTTTATTATGGAACACCCGGTATAATATAAAATATTTTAGTTTGTAGTCACTACAGCATTGCATATTACTGCATGAAAAAAATTCAAAATTGGACGCAAAATATTCCTGATGTTCCGTCGCGTTTGTGGTGTACCACCCGGTATATATAACGAAAAGTTTAGTATTCTATATTTGAGACAATGAATAATTATAAGGATTCCTTTGAATTTTTTATTCCGATATGCGACAATACAACGTCGAGCTAAAATCTAATACTTTCTCACTTGTATAATGAACTATAAATCTGTGATATCTTTTGAGGTATTAATTCTATGATATGATGTAAAGCGCAGTATTGATTTACAATAAAATAAATCCACAACGTATATAACGTAAGAGAAACAACAACGCGAAAATTATAATTGATATTCGGAATGACCTATTTGCTTGATTCTTTTTTTTTACTTCGTTATGGTCTCTATTTTCCGGAGATAATCGGTATAATCATAAAAGAAAGTCGGTAAATTCAGACAAGACGATAAAATACTTGAGCTTATTTTCTTCACACAATGTAGAGTGCGTAAAAAAAACCCTAACACACAAAATGTTGTCAATTCCCTATATTCTAGGGTCCGTCTTATAAACGATATTTGAATATTTCAATTTCCAATTTTAGGATTCAGTTTGTTATATTGTGACTAAACTGAGTGAAACTAATCGTGTTCGATTCAATTACCTGTTCATGACGATGGCGTGCGATGTACTTTCGAATTATATATTCCATGCGGTCAAGGTCGAATACGTGCTGTTCATGTAATAGATCCGTCAACTACAATCTCATGGCTCGTTGGTCTAGGGGTATGATTTCCGCTTAGGGTGCGGGAGGTCCCGGGTTCAAATCCCGGACGAGCCCAAAACTTTTTACCATTTTTTGTTCAATTTCGAACAGAGAATAAATAGTTTTGAATTATATCGTAATAGAGAATTATACACTGTATATGAAAAGTTAAGGATATTGAAATGTTGTTTTGCAGTAACTGCTTTATTCGACGTACCTATTCTATACAGGGTGCTTCAAAGAAAACTAAACAGAGGCTATATCTACCGAGATATTCATTTCTGATCAACACGCAAAAACAGGTCAATTTTTGTTTCAAAGGGACATCTTTTGGGGTACAAAACTTGCCTGAAATATCAACACCCTAAGCGGGGGTTGCAATCCTTCAACATTTTGAATAGAGAAGATTGGTCGAATGATGGCTCAAAAGAAAGGAGGTATCTTTGTCTACATCGACTTGAACGAATTTCCATTTTTAATTGAAAACTGTAAAAGCTACAGGGTGAGCAACTGAAAGATAGGGAAGGCCTGAGACTATTCAAGTTTCAGTGAAGTGAAATGGAACAGATCCATGCTGATCATCATCAAGTACCATCCTTATCTCGAATTACCACCCCTAGAGCAGGGGTGATCACCCTTGAAAATTTGGAAGAGGGTAGATGGGTCGAGTGATACCTCGAAAGGAAGGTAATATCTTTGTCTGCATCCCTGTGAACTAATTTTCATTTTTGATTGAAAACTGTAGAAGATACAGAGTGAGCCTTTGAAAAATAGAGAAGACTATCTATCGCCCTGAGCTATTCAAGTACCCTGCTCTAGGGGTTGAAATTTGAGATGTGAATGGTTGTTCGGAAGATGACAGCCTTTGATCTGGAATGAATCTGTTCCATTTTTTTGCACTAATACTTGAACAGCTCAGGGCGATAGATAGTCTTCTCTACTTTTCAGTGGCTCACTCTGTATCTCCTACAGTTTTCAATCAAAAATTAAAATTCTTTCACGGGGATGCAGACAAAGATAATACCTTTCTTTCGAGGTATCACTCGACCCATCTCGATTTCTTCATTTTCTGGAGGTTCATTATCCAAATCAGCTATATATATATATATATATATATATATATATATATATATATATATATATATATATATATATATATATATATATATATATATATATCTTCAGAGACTTCACCATTTTCTAAAGCCATGAGCATATCTTCTATCTCTATAGCACAGCTTTCGCGTTATGATAAAAAGCAAAAACCTGTACCACATAAGTATTCCTACCATTTTCATAGATGCACAAATTACAAAGAAATTTGGAGACAAGCATATGATATATCAATGATTTACCTTATTTTCAACTGGATAACTAATTTTCAAAACTTTGAAGAATAGTTTATTCGATATGAAATGCAAATGAAAAGACTTGTCGAGTCCAGTGCAGAACTTACTCAACTGTAATGACGTATGACAGATAAACTTCCGCCAAAGGACCACGCAAAAAATGCAATAAAAATCGCATTCACTGATTACAATTCTGCAATAGAAAACATACCTCAATGGATTCGTTTCTGAAATACAGGCTGTTTAAGTTCGATGGAATTTTCCTAACTCCCCTTTTTTCAACTGTAAATTCTGTTTAGAGTATTTTTGAACGGAAAAAAAAATATTTTTCAACTGGGAGGTCAAAAAAATGTTGATAAATGCATTGGAGGACCTGTCTTGGTATACAGGGCGGACCATAAAAAATCGTAAAATTGATAATGGAATATCTCAGTTTTCTTTCAATGGAAAACTACAGAACGGCATGAATTTATTAGAATCTTCACTTCGAGCGTTCTTATGCTAGAGATTACACAATTGTGACTCTCCTTGAGTATACTAGATATCTCACGAATGGCCGAATATTAAAAAAAAATTATTTCTTGAGAAATGTTTTCTTTTTTCAATCAAAACATCATTGAATTGTAATGCGAAGGGATAGTGTGAGTGTTTGTGTGTGTCCGTATGAGTCTGAATTCTTTGTTTCAGATGTTTTTGATATACAGTCTGTTTGAGTTCGATAGTTTCGAAGCGGATTTTCGCCAACTTTACTTTTTCAACCGTAAAATATGTTTGGGGTATTCTTGAATAGAAGAAAAATATTTCTCCACTAAGAGACCATAAGAGTGTTTATGTATGCAACTAAAAACACTCACATTTCCCTTCGCATTACAATTCAATGATGTTTTCATTAAAAAAACAATTGTTTCCAAGAAATAATTTTTTTCAATATTCGGCCTTTCATGAGATACCCTGTATACTCAAGGAGAGTCACAGTTGTGTGATCTCTAGCATAGGAATGCTCGAAGTGAAGATTCTAATAAATTCATGCCTGTAGTTTTCCATTGAAAGAAAACTGAGATACTCCATTATCAATTTCACGAGTTTTTATGGTCCGCCCTGTATGCAAAGACAGATCTTCCAATGCATTTATCAACACTTTTATGACCTCCCAGTTGAAAAATATATTTTTTGTCTGTTCAAAAATACTCTAAACGAAATTTACAGTTGAAAAAAGGGGAGTTAGGAAAATTCCATTAAGCAGCCTGTATCTTAGAAACGAATCCATTGGGGTATGTTTTTTATTGCAGTAATCAGGTTGTTTCGAAGTACAATTGACGAAAATTTGGTGAACTTTCACTGAATGCAATTTTTAGTGCATTTTCTGCGTGGTACTTTCAAGATTGTTTTTTCTCTGATAGTCTATGCCCACGTATTATGATGAGTTCAAGAACGTGAAGCTGTCAAAACTATTATTTTCAATCAAGAAATATATTCCCCCATATATTCATTATTGACTTTCTTCCATTCAGTTTATTGTAATACGTTCATTTCCAAATTTAATAAATTCGAAAAGATTACTTTCAATTTAGCTGGAAAAGTTTGAAATTCATTAAACTCACGATCGAAAGAATCTATTTGAGATCCATCAATTACATCCGCGAACAATTTCATAATTCACCCGACTATAGGAAAGGAAATGATAGGGCGCCATTGTACCCAGCTGCTGCCCTAACTTGTTCCAAGGGTGGCTACTGTAGTAACTTAGAAAAAAGGAAATTTTCCTATCGGAAGCTGTCAAGCAAATCTGGCTGCCATGTCCCAGTCGACTTGATTACTTGACTAATGACGCCACTGTCATCCTCAGATTTCTTTGGCGGAGTTCGAATTGTTTACAGGGAAGTACTTAAAACGAGTTTAGAATTAGATAATCATGAAATACAATGACTGAGTACAAAAAGTTTGGGATACTGTAAATTATGAGTATTTATTCTTCTCCCCGAATATACAGGATGTAAATAAGTAATTGCGAAAGATTTCACGAGGTGATTCCTCAAACCATTTTATGACGATAAGTTTCCATGAACATATTTCCGCAAACTCTTCATTACCTGACCCGTGTGGCATAAATAACTATAGTCTATTTGGTTAAGATGTAGGGTAATAAAATTTCATTAAGTATGCAAATCCCTTAGAAATGTGGTACGTGGGAAAATTCAAACATAAATAATTTTGTCTTGGATCAGGCACAAATTCATTGCCGGATCTCTTATAGAAACGCTCGTACAAATCTCCAGAAAAAATCCAACTACCAGACTACGATCTTCTCTGTCTTTTCTGTTGCTGGCGAATATTTCTGTCCTCGTTTGAAATGAAATGTTTACTTTGAACGTCTTAAATTTGTAGTAAGTAACGTAGACAAATATGTGATTCAGATTCTTGTAAGATGCGCGAAGAACAAACGAGATAGCAAGCGAAGGTAAGATAAATAATACGTTCTGCAATGGAATGTGAAATAGTTATCAGGGTCGGCGTAAGGGCTATTGTCCCTCTTAGGCATATGGCATTTTAAGGTACTCGTTCATTTTAATTTCTATTGCGAAGGAGTGAGTCACAGACTCATCACCAGTTACACTACAGGACAATTTCGAGGCAGGGTTTTTTTTAACTGAACCTTTATAATAAGTACTTACTATTGTTTTCTTCTTATAATTCAAAATTTCAAGAATACCTGGAATCTGTACAATATGATGAAATAAAGTAATAGAAGGTTTTCTTTTTTCAATGAAATAAAACTAAAGTATTTAGATTTTCACTATATTGACAAAACTATGACCGGTTTCACCACACTGTGGCTTCATCAGATAGATACAAACTAATGAACAGAGTTATTCCTTATATATTAGTCTTATTTCCTACTTAATATTACAATAGGTACAAGTACAAGAGATATGTTGGAAAACCCATCAAAGTTGCTTACTTTATGAATTGAAAAGATTGAGTAAAGGAGAAGGATTTAAATCTAATTGTTGATCTCTAAAATTTCCAATAGATTGAGTTTTTGTCTGTTATTTTCATTGTGTAAAATTTTGAAATTATCATTAATATTATGGTTTCCTTCGAGTAAGTGATTAGAATAATGGAATCTGATTTATGATAATTAAAACTACGTTTGTGCTCGGATAATCTAACTTTGAAATTTCTGAAAGTTCTACCAATTTAAATTTTATTACAATCCCCGCAAGAGAGTTTATAAACAACGGATTTATTACTTTTATCAATTTTAAATTGACAGTTTTTGATATGTCGGCCTGAAGAATTATCAGTTCGGAATGCTATATTGAAATTATAATGCAAGAGGATTGATTTTAATTTTAGACTAGGATAACCAATATAAGTTAAGCTGTTGTATTTTGTGTTAGAACTTTTTATACTTGGAAATACTTCCTGGATTGCTTTTTCGAAATTTTTTGCGTGAAATCATATTCTCAATCATAGTTGGACTGTAACCGTTATCCGAGCACAAACGTAGTTTTAATTATCATAAATCAGATTCCCATTATTCTAATCACTTACTCGAAGAAAAACATAATTTTAATGATAATTTCAAAATTTGACACAATGAAAATAACAGACAAAAACTCAATCTATTGGAAATTTTAGAGATCAACAAAGAAAAGAATTCAGGTAGGTTACTTAATAGTCAATTAGATCTAAATCCTTCTCCTTTACTCAATCTTTTCAATTCATAAAGTAAGCAACTCCGAAGGGTTTTCCAACATACCTCTTGTACCTATTGTAATATTAAGTAGGAAATAAGACTAAATATATAAGGAATAACTCTGTTCATTAGTTTGTATCTATCTTATGAAGCCACAGTGTTGTGAAACCGGTCATAGTTTTGTTAATATAGTGAAAATCTAAATACTTTAGTTTTATTTCATTGAAAAGAAAATTTGAATTATAAGAAGAAAACAATAGTAGTTATTATAAAGGTTCAGTTAAAAAACCCTGGCTCGATATTGTCCTGTAGTAACTGGTGAAACCGGTCATAGTTTTGTTAATATAGTGAAAATCTAAATACTTTAGTTTTATTTCATTGAAAATATGTATATCGATTTTCATCAAGTAACGACCTCCTCAATCAAAATAATAGAAGGTTGATATTCAATAGGAATTTGAGGCAAAACATTAGTAACTATGTTTTTCTAAGAACCTAGTATCTTTGTGATACCTCAATGGGTTTATATAGGTTAGATTTATCTAGATAATTTTTGCAAACAATTCAAATATGAAACACAAAATGAGTTAAATAACGAAAAAATTTTATGTCAGATAGTTCTTCATCAGAACTAGAAGACTCGCTGTTGCTGTTAATATCATCTGCTTGCAAATTCATTATGAAATTGTAGATAACGTCATAAGGCATAGGTTCTTGCGCCAAAAAGATAGTTCAATTTTCTCCGTATTATCGCATAATGATTCCCACTGATCCGGAGAAAACGAGGAGAAAAAGGCATCACACAGTTTTTTGACGTTTTTATTGAGAAATCAACATTCCTGTCAGCTACATGAACTTTCTTGGCTGCCCAAACCTTTTCAATCGGGTTTAAGTCAGGATTATGTGGGAAGTCTAAGTACATTGTAGCGCCCACCTGAGTTTGTCAGTAGTGTACGTTTTATATCTGGATTTGTGCAATTTAATTAGATTATAATTATATGCTTTGAGCATCCCATCTGCGAGCAATATTTCGACGTTACAGCCACTCTTTCGTTTCTTCTTTACTGGACGCCATGTTCGGCTGTTTTCTGTTTGTACATTGTGATGTGGAATAAGCTTTTCTCTCAACCATTTTTCGTAGTTTGCGAAACTCATATCATCGTGATAATCACCGGTTTCAATATTGGACTTAAAGGCGTTCAAAATTATCAGTCTTGGTCCTTTTGAATCAGGCTGACGTAGGCCGGCGTTCGTTTCGTCACTCCAATCCTTTTTGTGTGTATGGGTGGAATGGATATATGTTTCGTCCATGTGAATTATTGGTCTTTTTTCTAGACGGTATCGTTTGATGCTTCTTAAAAAATCAAAAAGTTGCTGTATTTTAGGTTTTTCTATAAGTAACTTTCTATTCGTTTTCGTCTCAATCCAACGGAACCCCATTCATCTCCAAACGTTTGGAATGCTCTTTCGTGATCCTTCGTATTCATTCTTATCGACGAACTATTGATGGATTCGCTTTAATGTGGGTACGATTTTATCGACGAAGATACGAAGCAGAGCTTTTTGAAGATCGAGATCTGTTTTCTTCGCTTATATTCTTCCAATCATCTCCATTTCTCGAAATCTTTGCACAGTTCGCAAACCTACTCCTTTTGCGACAGCTACACGTTCTAGAACCTTTTCGAAGAATTCACAGGTTCATTTTGCATTCCTTCTCGTTTCATGAAATGAACGACATTCGCAATCATTTCCTGGATTGCCAACTCAATTTTACCCTTTCAAATTGGAAACGAACTCAATCCTCACCAAAACTTATAAATATTGAAATGAAATTTGCAAGATTCGGTCCTGTTCATTGAGAACTGAGCTCTGGGCCACGTGACCGGCAAAGTTAACGCGCAACAAAGGGAGGGCTATTTATCCCGCACAGATGTCGATACCCGTAGATAGTTTACCATAAATAATCATTTCATGAATTTCGTGCATACTCAACCAACGCTTAATTCTATACGTTGAAATATATAATAATTAAATAATGTTTATGATACACTCGGAGGCAAAATTAGCGGAACACTCGAAAATTTAACCAAATTCGAAGTCCGATATTTTCCTAATTCTCAACCGATTTAGATGATTTTTTCGGCAAGTTTTAGATCAACTCTTCTGCTTTGTAGAAATTATAAGAGAAAACAAAAAAATTTGAAAAAATTTTATACGGGGGCAAAACTAAAAGTGTTTTTTTTGTCAAAAATTCGTAACACCCTGTGGAATTTCGTGGTCCGAGTTGAAACGTACAATATCATGGTCTGTCAAGACACATCTTCCTACAGTAACGCCCTTCTTGTTTTATGCATTTATCTCTATTTTTACAAGAGATATCCAATTTGAAGAGAAAAGTCACAAATTTCAAGAATTTATTTTTATCTTGCGTAGGTGCATAACATCGGATGTTAGCCAAAAATAGAATCAAAATTACAGAAGCGGAAATCTAACGAAATGAAAATTTTGAAATTCACTGGCCAATTTCACGCTCCGGGAGAACTCGAAGTACACTAGAAAAATCGTTGATTTTGCACATTCATTTTGAATTTTTTGTGTGACACTCTATAACAATTATCATTCCTGTCCAAAATTGAGAGCAGGTGTGTATCCTGGCGATACACTCGTGAAATGAAATGAACATGATTAGAAAAATGTTCATGATGACCCACAAAAAAAACATTTGATTTTAGTAGCGAGTATGACCCCCCCGAGCTCTTATTACAGCGCGCATACGATTTCGCATACTCCCAATGATGTTGTCTATCATCTGTTGAGGTATGTTGTCCTACTCTTCCACCAAAGCCAATGTCAGCTCTTCAACGTTGCCTGGATTCCGTTGTCGAACCCTTCTTCCAAGAATGTCCCAAACGTGTTCGATCGGGTTTAAATCCGGTGACCGCGACGGCCAGTCCATTCGTGTAATCCCAACTTCATTGAGATATTCTATCACTATGCGCGCAGTATGAGGGCGCGCGTTATCGTACATAAAAGGAAAATTTCCCTATGTAAGGAGCAAAAGGCACAACATGGGGCTCCAAGATTTCTGTTATATACCGATGGGCATTAAGTGATCCATTGCCAATAATCTCCAGTTCTGTTCGTACTCCCAAGCGTATGCCATCCCATATCATAACTGACCCCCACCGTATTGCTCAGTTCCTGCGAAGTTCGCATTATTGTACCGTTCCCTCGATGCCTCCATAGTCTATCTCTACCATCCACGAAATTCACACAATATCGGCTCTCATCACTAAATAAAACTCGTCTCCACTGATTGATTGTCCATGCTACATGCTTCCTAGCAAACGCCAATCTTGCTACCCGATGGGCTCTATCGAGTCTTGGTGCTCTTGCTTGCGCGTATGATCTCAGACCAACTTCATTTAATCGTCTTCTGACTGTCCTCACACTGACATTAATGTTATCCACTGCTTGTAAAAGGTTACGTGCCTGAACAGCAGTAAGACGAGGATTTCTTATGGTTTGATTGACGATGAAACGGTCATGTATAGCGCGGGTTGCCCGATTTCTTCCTTGTCCTCGCCTCCTCACGTACAATCCAGTTTCCCTGTAACGTCCGTAGATTCGATGGATAACCGACGTCGAGACACCCAACATGGTACCGACTGAGCGGTAGGTGCGCCCTTCCTCGATCAATGTAACTGCCCTTGCTACTGAGGTTGGTGGTAAATCTCTCATTCTGAATGAAAATATTTTTCGAATCGTAAACAGTAAAGAATCACAAAAGACCGCAACCGATCGAATTTGTATCAAATCAAAAATGGAAAACTCATTCTTTAAACAAGTGCAAATGTGGTCATATACAAAAAAACGTGTGTTGTATTTCATATTTGATAAAAAAAATGTGCATGTGTTAATGAAAAGTTTTATCAATGGTCCCAGAATTCGGTTGTGTATTTAATACCTACCGACTGTTATCTTCTATGAATTCAATTTTCACCAAATTAACCAAATTGTCAATAACTAATGCAATTCGAACATAAAAATTGCAAACGACAATTTCGACACGCCTGAGTGATAATAAGAAAATTCCAAATTGATAGACGAATTTTAATGACAATTTCTTGGTTCAATAGAATTTCTCCAAAATGGTGATTTTCCACTTGAAATTAAATATATTTTGCAAAAATAGAGATAAACGCATGAAACAAGAAGGGCGTTACTGTAGGAAGATGTGTCTTGACAGACCATGATATTGTACGTTTCAACTGGGACCACGAAATTCCGAAGGATGTTACGAATTTTTGACAAAAAACACTTTTAGTTTTGCCCCGTATAAAATCTTTTCAAATTTTTTTGTTTTCTCTTATAATTTCTACAAAGCAGAAGAGTTGATCGATAACTTGCCGAACAAATCATCTAAATCGGTTGAGAATTAGGAAAATATCGAACTTCGAATTTGGTTAAATTTTCGAGTGTTCCGCTAATTTTGCCTCCGAGTGTATTTGACTTATATCAATATTTTATTAAATAATGTTTCATATTATAGTAGACTTAAGCAACATTTTCCACATGATTTGTACCATTACGTAACAGAATGTTGAACAATGTTTATAAATAATTTCATGATATTATAAAACGTCTAGTTCTAAAATTCAATTTCCTTCTACACTGTGTCAAAATGCTCGTAAGCTGAAATATTTTCATAAAATATTTACAACAGTTCATCTTCTGATTATGTACTTCCCGCTTTTTTGCCATTTCGTCAATCTTATATTTCTTGTATGATTTTTTATGTCAATTTACAATTCCTTTTAACCATATTTTCTTGTTATCTGTCAGCCATCTGATGATATCTGCTTTTCGCCATAAAAATATTTTTGGCGTTAATTCAATCTGTCGCGAACCGTAGCTTGCGTTTTTCAATACTATAACACTCCTATATGCGTTATTATTATACGTCGTCCTTTTCTAACGGAGCCTGAAATCCTGTAGACAATTCATGTCTTTATCAATCCAAATTTTCTGAACGGTGTACCTTCTATTTACCCAAATTCCAGATGAAAAATTTTCTTACTTTGAGCACGATAGATTTTAATTGCTCTTGAATAATTCCTTCTACAGCCAACGATTTCTTCTTTATCTGTGAGAACTGACTTCGTGTTGTGTTTTTCCCATTAGAAATTCAATTCATACAAAACCTGTCACAATTTGTTTTTTGACATTAAAGGCAAGTCCTGATCTCAAATCTAACAGACGCAGTCATGTCCTCATGATGATCTCCGGTACTTTTACTTTGAAATGATAATAACCCACCATCCACAAAACCTTTAACACTAGTTAACCATCCATTTCCTGACGGAGCCTGAAATCCTGACATCATCTCGAAACAGAGGGAATCGCTATTTTGGACTGGCCAGCTTGCTCTCCAGACCTAAATCCTATCGAACATTTATGGGATAATCTCAAAAGGAGAATTAGATCGCGCCAGGATAATCGAAGAACCCCACATCAGCTCATCCAAGCCGCAACAGAAGATTGGCAGAATATTACCTCAGATGAGGTTGAAAACCTAATCCAAAGCATGTCTAGACGGATTCAGGCTTGTATCAGGGCAAGAGGAGGTAATACAAGCTATTGCTACTCCGTGAGAAAATAATTTTCATTTCTTTTACTACATTCCGAAAGAGTCTCTTATTTTCTTTCATTTGTTTCTTTCTTAAAATAAACCTTAATTTATTTATTTTTTCAATTGAAATATCTCTGTGTATTTGGACTTTTCTCCTGGAACTTGTTGAG